>JAXIVJ010004299.1:5000-84409 GCA_036785665.1 Chirona hameri | reverse complement strand
TTATATTTTCAACAACCAAAGCTTCTTTCATAATAAAACATGAGTAAAACAGCAAGAATGGCTATGGCTCGACTTTGGGGCCGTAGGAGATTTGTGACCGATACCTTATAACACATAGACTTTTCAAGGTCAAGTCTCGGCGAATTCGGACGCTTCGGCTTTGGGCGGATGCCAATTTCACAGCCAAACTGGATGAGAGCGGCCATCATTAATCTAGTACTGAGCACAGCTAGACACGTTTTGGTGAGATAAAAAATTGACGATACCCTGCTTTAGGTGCTGCAGGAGCAAGTTTGAGCTTGAGCATACACGATTGTTGGTCCCCACCATTCATTTAACTTGCTTTTTAGAAATCCTCCGGAGGTGGCAATATCCCTTTAAAATCACTTTATCAAAATATTGATGCAATAACAGCATGGGTGAATAATTTTGTTAAAAAATACTTTTTCATAATAATTTCATGTGATTACATTACACAATTAGTTTTATTTACTTACAAAATATAAACTTTAAAATTTAAAAAGGTTATCCTAAAAAATAACAGAAACATATTTGATGTAATTTGTCACCACGTGATGGCGTCTCAATCTTCCCCGAAACAAACCAAAAAACTTACGTAAACAGTTTGAGTTGTGACCGAGGTGGATGTAGTAAACAGTTGTGCATCAGATTGTGTGATTATTTTTGGAGACTGGTCATTTTCCATGGGGACTAGGTGTTTTTAGTGACATGTTGTCAATAATTGTGTTAATTTGTGTTATACAGTGCCTATGACAAGCTCCGCCCACTTTGCATAAAAATATTGACGCGTCAATAAATTGATTTTTTGGACTTAGTGCCAGCAACTGAATGGCAATTGTGCAATCAAAATAAAACAAACTATAGGTAGGTACATACGCACCTAGGTTGAGATAGGTACTTCTACCTCAAACCTTATCAGAAGTATCTGCTCCCTCCCGGATTTTCTCAATAACCTGAAAACTATGATAGACATCAACGTGAAACTTTCAGTACCTTATTCTGCATCAAGTCTAAGTCTTCTCATCCACTCTCAATGAAATTGATGGAGCATTTTGGGAGATAATGACGTTTTAATGACGTCATGTCATGCCATTTTTGATGGAAAAACGACAAATGTTTGGGAAATCGTAGAAAATAGAGTTTTGAAGCAAATTGCAAATAAAACACGTCAAAAGAAAGGAAATTACATTTTCTTCACCATGACTATCTCGGATTTCCGACATTTTGGGTTTTTGAACCCCAATTTTGTGTGTGTTGAATTTGAATTGAATTTCTTAAGCTCGAATACCAAAATAAGGTGACCTGCCCAAATCCGCAGAGGGAAAAAATGGGGGTACCTTTTTGCCAGAAAAAGTTGGCCCCCCAAAACCGCCGGCTGGATCCGCCACTTGGCCGATAATCGACACAAAAACATCACAGACCTAGCCATTCGTTAACAAGAAGGCCAACAGAAAAGTTCTCTTGCAAAAACCAGTGACGTCGGTGCACAGTGGGCGATAACGGCCTGCTAGCGCGACATGGGGTGAAAAAGATAATTTCAAAAATGACTATTTTATACGGCTCATTTTCAAGCAAAATGTCCATAACATGAAAGTATAACACCGATTCGCCAATAAATTTGTTTATTTGTATGCACCATGTCTTCAAACGCACACTATTGTTCAGCCGCCGATATTGCTATGGCGCGCCTCATTCTCATCGCATGGATATATGCTAATGCGAGAGGCGAATAACGTTTTGTAGAGGCTTTGTGGTATTTTTTCTTGAATTTACAAATCATCAGCAGCCCGAAATACCTATATATGTCCTTTTCATGTGAATTAGCAATTTTATATTCTAACATTAAGTGAGGTATGTTATTTGAAGTGGCTGACCAACAGAATCAAAACTTGAGTTAATCCTACAGTTTTCATTCCACGGTTCTTCGCTTTGGTGAAAAAAATCTGTCTCGTTAGAGTCTATACTTTGTGCCTATTAAAAGAAACCTTGCGCATATTTGCGCTTTTTATTCTGGAGCTTATTTTATAGTGTACATCACTATTAACTATGCGCCATTACAATGCCCGGATCTCTGCTGTCCCTATTTAACTGGCCGTACGAGCCATTTTTAAAAGATTAAAGTGTAAAGATAGTAAATGACAAGGGCTACACAATGGTTATCTCTGATTTTCGATTTTTTGTTTTTTTACCCCCAAAAAATCAAAAACATTTTCTAAAAACCGGAACACATGTTGGAGAACCACATATGGCCGATGCAAAAAAAAAATCAAACAAATGTTGCAATATCTTTGTTTTTGACTGACTTATGGCTCCCTAAGTAAGAGTAACTATGACGCCATATTTGTTATTGCGTTTTTTGACTTTTATTGACCAGATACAGACAAATAAATGCCAGCACTGTATTTCTGAGACAAAACCGATCTAGCAACATGCCTTTTGTATTTATATTGATAAATTTCAAATTTTAACCTTATGTGACCTAACCTTGATCTGAGCTGAGCTTGACACTAACTTCACTTACATGAGGTCAGATGGTAAAATGACTATCATTATCGAATTATACGTGTACAATAGCCCATAAAACATGTGTCCCATGACTTTCGTAGATTTTCTGCGCATAGTGACCTTTTGTGACTTTGACCTTGACATTTGCCAAGAATATCACTTAAGCTCATGCGGGATATGTATTATACCTTTGGGAACATTTTGGGTGATCATGGTCACAATCAAAGGCTTTGGCTGGAAAGTATGGCCCATAAACTCAAATGCCTCAATTTTGACCTTTGACCTAATATGTGACCTCAATTCCACAATTTCGAATATGCTGTAGATGCGAGTCACTGAGAGCTTTCGAATGCCGCCTTGCGCGTCTCGCTGCGATCATTGGTTCTGGAGATAACGAGGGGGGGGGGGGCAATATCCCCCCCCCAGTCAATGCCGGGTTAAACCCAGATAAAAGAAAGTGCATATTTTAAGCTCCCCGATTCATCAGCTATCGATTGATATGCTACATGTTCAAACCGATGCCGTAAATTGAAGCAGAAACGCCGTGTCGCGCTAAAAGGCCGTTCTCGCCCACTGTGCGGTGGTCGCAAACATTTATAATAGAATATACCGACTATAGTCAGGTGGGTGCATTATTAACAACACTGATGTAGCTATGTGACGTGGCTCTGGAGCCGAAGGGAGCTTCGGGTTGTTTGCCCATTCCGGCTGCCCGGTGACAGTGACTGCCCGGTGACAGTGCCTGTCTGTGACGGCGGTGACTGCCCGGTGACAGTGCCTGCCTGTGACGGCGGTAGCTGCCCGGTGACAGTGACTGCCTGTGGCGGCGGTGGCTGCCCGTTGAGTAACTGCCTGTGGCGGCGGTGGCTGCCCGGTGAGTGACTGCCTGTGGCGGCGGTGGCTGCCCGTTGAGTAACTGCCTGTGGCGGCGGTGGCTGCCCGGTGAGTGACTGCCTGTGGCGGCGGTGACTGCCCGTTGAGTAACTGCCTGTGGCGGCGGTGGCTGCCCGGTGAGTGACTGCCTGTGGCGGCGGTGGCTGCCCGTTGAGTAACTGCCTGTGGCGGCGGTGGCTGCCCGGTGAGTGACTGCCTGTGGCGGCGGTGGCTGCCCGTTGAGTAACTGCCTGTGGCGGCGGTGGCTGCCCGTTGAGTAACTGCCTGTGGCGGCGGTGGCTGCCCGGTGAGTGACTGCCTGTGGCGGCGGTGGCTGCCCGGTGACAGTGACTGCCTGTGGCGGCGGCGACGGTCGGCCGGCGGGCACTCAACTATGCAGAATAACGAGCCGCGCCGGCACTACACAGGTAAACACAGAACGTCGGCCGCCTCGGCCGTCACTGCACCGACTCAGTCCCGCGCCGCCAGTCATTGTATTTCTGTCAAGCGGGGGCGTTGGCGGGGCGAGGCCATGTCAAGGCGGCCAGCGAGCCCGCGATTGATTAGGGAAGTGGGCAAATAATGAGTCACGAGTTGTTTTCTGAAATGGAGAGTCATTGTGACAGTCTGCTGGGAAAAGTAGTTGCATTGGCCAGCGAGTGATAGTCCGTACCATTGAGTGATGTAAAATGTGCGTTTATCATGAAGCGCCTGATTGGCACGACCTTATCTGACGCAATGTCTGTTTCGCCGGATTGATAGTAGATTCAGCTGTGACGTCACATATGCCTGAAAGTGGCATTTCGCCCACTGGCACCGATAGTGGAATCTGTCGTGACGTCATGGGGAGAGCTAGTGATATTTCGCGCGCGTGCCGGTTGCATTATGTATACCTTGGTCAGAACAAATTACGTCGTCATCCGTACAGACTCTGCACAGACGTGTATATAATAAATACCTACAATTATAAGCAAGTAAAGGAAGCAAATTATATCGCGTTTGGACGACGGGCGCTTGGTTGATAGGCGCTATTCGTCACCGGTTCGGATGCATAATGCATAGTTCATTGCAGTTGCAGTGCCGTTTCCTCAGTGCAACACTGCTAAATAAGTGTTATTAAAGTTTCTTGGTAATTATTCATGTCATGCCACTTCACATTTGCACTGGAATTCAATGGAAGCGAATATTCTGCCGACTGCATTTACATTTAATTTGAATCAAAATAGCTTATTAAAGGGATTTAAATGCAAGTTTAAAGCATTACTTTATAAAAATCATCCAGTGGGCGGTACGTTTGAGGGCCAGCGACAGGCTTGATGGCACCGCTGGGCGCCGCTGGGCTGATGCTGTTTTCACCGGAATGGAAGGTAGGGTAGGGTGCCATTGGGCCCGGGAGGCTCAGCAGGATAACAGGTCACCACCATCACCGGCAGTTATATTCAGGGCAACCTTATATGTTTTGGCTAGTTTAGATATTTTGCATTCAGTGAACGATATTTCACAAGTATTCATAGGAGTACTATAGAGCATATGTCAAGCCTAAGATGGCTGGCAATGTTGCCGCAAAATAACAAGTATGAAGCACCAAGTGCATTCTGGCCATCTAGCAAATACAGCACAATTGTCAGACAAGCCACACTAACAAAAATGATTTTACTAACAGGACATTCATGGGTGTCCACAGGAATGGTCAGGAGACACAAATGAAAATAGCACCTGTCCACTTTGTCTCGATGATATTGAAACATTAGAGCATATGCTCTTTGAATGTATGAAACTCAAAGATGATAGAGAATAGGCCCAAAGGCACTGGCGGATCCGGGGGGGGGGGGCGGCAGGGGCTAAAGCCCCCCATTCCAAGCTCGACAGGGGCGGCAATAGAAATTAGCCCCCCCCCAAATCCGCTGAAACTGGCGATGAAAAATGGGTACTGCCTGCGAAAAAAAAATCTTTCAATTTTTTCTCTCGCCTCGTTCGTGTTTCCTTCATTTGGTAGTTTTTTGGTAGCAGTAGGGATAGGGAAAGTGGCGCGTCTGACGCTATTTTGGAGTGATTCACAACCAACGTAAGTTATAATTTTACACGCAGTGTCGCAGCCTTTGGTCTCCTGCTGTCTGCTGGAGCGCGCGAGTGAACTTCCTTGTATAGGTACCTATGTTGTGTGGAATACGTCTACTAGTATTAAGTTAAGTAGGGTAATTAGGTTCAGTTTGAAGAAAAAAATCCCAATGTTCTTCTTTGTGTAGCTATGGATTTCCAGATTTCCAGATATGTACCGAGCAGGTATGAAATAAATGATTATTATGATCATTTCTGGTGGTAGCGTAGCCCTATCATTTTTGCAGAAATAATAATGGGACAGTGGTGGATTTCAGTGGTGGACCTATAAGATATGCACAAATGCCATATGGAGGCTTATAAATTATGCATAACCTTACCTTACCTAACCAAAGTTGGAATTTACTATAAAAGCTGAGGGCCTGTAACAAAGGAAAAGGGCATCAAATAGAAAATAAAAAAGGAGATGCTGACTGACAAGGTTCTTGTAAGCCTAAATGTAATCCTAGCATAGTCAAAATATGTTTTGCAAAGTTTGGTTCCTATAGGAAAGGGACAAAGTGTGGTGCGGCTCTGCATTACCACAGGGCTCAAACATGTACTTGGGGCAGCACAAATGCAGCCTGAAATGGGGCAGCTTGCTTCTCCGCAGTGAGCATGAGCAATAATTTGGTTGAATCATACCTCTCTTTATCATACTATAGCTGCTGACCCCAAATCATGCAGCTCGTTATTTTTTTTTTCTCGTTCGTGTTTCCTCTATTTTGAAGAATTTTGGTAGCAGGAGGGAAAGTGGCGCGTGCATACTTGGAAATGTCGAATACAAAATCCAGACCCATCATGCTTAAGTAGCCATAAGTCAGCCAAAACTAAAGATATTGCTTTGAAATTCGGTGTGGGTATTGTCTATACTTCGTTCTCCAATATATATTCCGGTTTTGGTAGCAGTAGGGATAGAGAAAGTGGCGCGAAAGTAGCAGTTTTTGAGCATGTTTGGAAATTTTGATTTGGTGGATTTTTTCTCTTTCTCCAATTTGTTTTTTTTCTTCATAAAATCATATAAAATATAAAATCATATGAAAAGGCCGGAATATATATATTGGAGAACCAAGTATGGACGATGCCAAAACCAAATGTCAAAGTAATATCTTGAGCGTTGACTGACTTATGACTCCCTAAGCAGTGGCGTACGCAGAAATTCACAAAGAACCAGGTCATTACCTTGAGGGGCGCCACCCGATCGACAGGGCCGCCACCAATATTGGCGAAATTTGCCAGGGGGGGGGGGGCACCTCTCCTTTCGCACTGTGCGGAAGGAGAGTCACTGGCCAGAGGGGCACCGTCACTCGCCAAAGAGGGGCAGTCACTAGTCGGACGGGCGCCGTCACTCGCCGGAGGGGCGCCGTCACTAGCCGGAGAGGCGCCGTCACTCGCCGGAGGGGCGTGGTCACTGGCCGGAGGGGCGCTGTCACGGGCCGGAGAGGCGCCGTCTATGGCAGGGGACGCCCTCACTGGCCGGGGGCGCCGTCACTGGCCACAAAAAAGTCGTCACTGGCCGGGGGAGCGTCCTCACTGGCCGGAGTGGTGCCGTCACTGGCCAGAGGGACGTCGTGACTGATCGGAGGGGCGCCAGCTTTGCATGGGCGCCTCGGATCCAAAGGACCAGGTCGTGACCTGCATGACCTGATAGTTGATACTCGGTACGCCGCTGTCCCTAAGTATGATGGGCCTTTACTTTATATTCGACATTTCCCAATATGCGTGGCCGGTCTGGCGCTATTTGCGATCAGGGGCGATTCCTGCAACCAACGTAAGTTAAAAAACGTCGCGTTTTGGCGCCAAAGTTTATAGCGCTGAATAGCGTGCGTGGAACGCTTTTCGACAGTATTTGAGGAATTGTGACTGGGACTTGGGTATCGTTGTTTTCCTTTTCCCTGTAAACATGTAGCCAAATAAAATTCACACTTTGTGAATTTGTAGGTAAAGTTAATATTTTTCATCGTCATGGTTATTTTAAATTACTATAGCTTGGGATGGCTACTTTGGCCTCAGGTCATATCCAGACTCAAGTAAATGCAGGCACCAATTTTAAATCTGACACCCATTTTGCACCATGCTTAGGTACTTATCCCGGTGCATTGTATGGGTGCTATGAGTAGAGGTCTCACAATTTTTAGCATTTCCAACTAGTCAAGATCAGACTCAGCATGAACTCAGCTACAATTTTTGTTTTGAAAGCGACAGAAGAGGTAAAATTGGGTTTGTCTGGTTTTTACCACTGGCGAATCCAGAGGAGTGGGGGCATTAGGGGCAAATCCCCCCCCCCCCCCCACACACACACAGGAGCATGGCGGGAATTCAATACAAGGATGTCACCCGCCCCGCGTGTTCCTGCATTGGCTGTAAGAATGATAATTAGGAAGAAAAAAATCCCCCCGGTCAATGACTCTCTTTGAGAACCCGACACCACTACCTCCCCCCCCCCCCCGCTCAACGATTTTTCGTGTTGACGACCCGACTCCACCCCCCCCCCCCCCCCGGTCAACAACTTTCGCTGCTGAAGCGGAGCGAAATTTTAGCCCCCCCCCCCCCCCCATTCTCGGACCCTAGATCCGCCAGTGCCCAAAGGAGGTACCACACCAAGTTAGAGAGAAAACTCCCAGCGGTAGAATGCATCATCGCTGCTGATAGGGAGCAGAGCCTTAGCATCCATCATATCTACAAGGCCCGCATACAGAGGGAAATAATCGAAAAAAAAACAGCATATCTGTCACATAAAATGGGCCTGAAGAGCCTATGCATTCAACTGAAACAAGACGATCATACATGATCATGCATCTGCAAGATGGAATCGACCATTCAAGTTGAAGTTCATCGTCCATGGATGTCTTTTTCAAATCAAGGAAGACCTGGCAAACACAGCGATCACGCAGCTGACTTGGGCCGTGCACAGCTTGCTAAATATGCACTGTGCACACAAGACAGTCAGCGACACTGCACGACTCGTGTATTATTTACACTTTAATAAGCGTGACATTTTGCTACTCTGCAACAATATTAAACGTTGTGAATATTCCATTGCGACACGTTGTGAATATTCCATTGCGACATGAATTAAAAGAAAGATGTCCGAGTTCAGCCGTCTAGAAACAACGGCAGGAGTAACGCGGCCACTGGCCCCACAGCAGGGGAATTCGATTTTCGAACCACGATTGTATCAAATTGCAGCGTGAGAAATACAAAGGCAGAGATAACAATACAAATCCAATAATTAATAATATTACTTTATTCCGAAGGCTACATTTTTGGTCGGTGATGTCACATGTGGATAAAGTGATTTATTGCAAAAAAGAATAGTTAATGAAAGGATGACACAATTAGTGTGTTGCGAATTGCGATACATGCAAATAACTCGTTCAGTATTGGCTTTGATTTTGTCACATTCTGAATCTTTCCCACTCCATGGCTTAAAGGGAATAGGTCACCTTGAAAGTTGTCTTGAAATTCAACCATACGGTGCATCTTGAGCTCAAAACTACGAATATGACTTTGGTTTGGACAACTGATGGATATATGTGGAGAAAGAAGTAAGTTTCTATTTGTATTTCACGATAAATCGTACGATGACAGCTGTTGGCGTACTGCCTCCGCCCCGCTCCGCCAGACGCCAAGTACAGTCTCTGACGAGGGGCCGCCGCCGCCCGCGCGGCTGAGCGGATATTAACGAGACGTCGTGATCAGACTACGTGCCAGAGAGTGTACCTGCCTCCGGCGGCGAGCGTTCATGTCCCGATCGTGGCCCGGAACAGCGGACATGAAGCCGGGCCCACTAGTCCTGTGTCGAAATTACTTAACGTAGAAGGTAATTCTTTCACCACAACCCATTTTTAGATCTGTTCTACAAATCTGCTATCTCAGTTCAAAACCCATGTTAAAGGTGAACTATTCCCTTTAAACTGATTTAGCCAAGACATCGCAGGCAAGAAAGGGTGTTCCATATATATGTATATTGTCAAGAACGCAAACGTTTTAATTCAGGCGCCCCAGCGCCATAAACAATCTGAAGACAAAGCGCTGTATGAATTTGCGAGGCAAAACAACTCGGAGACTGGATCATTTCACCAACCGGACGAATTGGCGGCCCTATTCCAAACAAACAAACCACAGCTGTTTCACTCCCAGCGGCTCCCCAAGACCAGTCTCTAGCCTCTGCCCACAGGCCACCAGCCTCCGGCTGCGCCACGTACCCGACTACAAAGGACCATGGATCAGCGGGATTACGAGGCCGGCCGGGATCAGAGCCTGTCACGTCACCCGTGACGGCAGTCCCGGTAGTCTCGTCTTGAGAGCGGGCGGCCGTGATTGGTCGTCTCCGGCGGCTCCGCCCCGCCCACCCGCCAATCACAGCGCCGCCGTTTCTCCACCGGCAGCAGCTGTGCCGCCGCGGAGAGGCTGGCCGTTCTGATTTGATCAGCACCACGCAGCCGGCTCGTCTTACGGCGCTACACTCGCCGTAGTCACATGATTGTAGTGGCAACGTTCGGGTGCCCACCCAGGGGGTTGTCATCCCCGCAGCCGTCATAGACTCAGTTGGCTAGGGGCGTGACGTCATCTGTTCGCAAGATTTTGGCGCATCGATATTTGTGGCGCGGCTTATATATGGCCTTTTAACAACATTAGCGAAGGAGTAAGATTCCCTTCGCTGCCCCTTCGCTGCAGGGCCTCCTCTAACATGTTAACTGGGAGGGGGGGGGGGGGACTGCCCCCCCCCCCTCCAGTGAAGCCGCCAGCCCCCGCCCCTCCCCAGTCGAGGCAAAATCGCGTCACTGGGGGGAGGGGGGGGGGACCTATTTGTCATCGGATGTATATAAAAAACGACATCGGTGGAGTAAATGAAGGCAAAACGGCAGGGCCTCGAGATTTCCACGCCTTGCTATGGGGGTCTAAATAAACACCTCCTCGACAATTGGCACAGCGCCGCAGTTAAGGTCCCCAGAAGTCATCAAAGGTAAAATTTGGTATCTTGTGGACTCTGCCCCAGCGCCTTTGATCGCTTCTGGAACTAAGATCGCAGGAAACAAGACAAAAATCGATAACTCTTGAAAAAGTGTCTCCCATTTAAGAACACTCCAATAGTTTAGCTTTAGGAAGTCACCAAAAGGTTATGCTGGCTATTTGCTAAATAACAGTTTTTCGTTAATAATTATTTACATAATGAAAATGACAATGATTTTAACATCATCGTGTTTGTCTCATCAAGATGCTTTCAGTCACACCAAGCATGACCGGGTTTGGTCAATACAAACTTTGATTTCAGGTCAAGGTCATGTGATGACCCAGGTGGGTCATGTTGCATATTTCAAAACGCGTCTCGGCGACCACAAACACAATGTAATTTACGCCACTTAAAACTTTTTCCAAGGTGTGTTTACCTGCCTCTTGATCTGAAGCCGTGACCTAAATTGACCTTTGGTCAACAATTTCAGAGAGGTTGCGCTAAAGATCAGTGATTAGGTGGAAGCAAGAATTGCGGGGCTCTCGCATCACCGTTTTCTCGTCCTATCCGAGAAAAAAAAACTGGTTGTTGAGGTCTTCAAACATTCCGCCAGCAGGGTGCGGGCTATGTCAGTTCGAGTACCTACTTCCTTTAAAGGGAATGTTTCACATTTCTGAAAGTTGTCAAATATACGCTGGTTGTAGTACAAAATATGAAGTAAGTGCTGCTGAAAACGATGGTGATATTTTTCTCTCGAATGGTCACTTAACTTTATACAAATTAAGTTTTTTAAATTTGGGATGATGACGTCATATTGAGCTATAGACCGCCGCTGATTGGCTGACAAAGTGGGATTGGCTGAAAAAGTCGCTGTCAGCCAATTAGCGGCGGCACTAGCCTAGACCCCATTTTGAAAACTGTAAAATGTAATTGCTTAAAAACGGCTAAGTTTTGGGAAAAATTACCTTAGTATTTTCGACATTTCAATAACGGCCAAAGCTGATAATGGCAATCTCAGTTCAAAACCAATACAAAGGTGAAATATTCCCTTTAAAGATCGGTTTCCTTGCACTCAGTTGCATTACTCGTACTCCCATTACCTCTACGCTGTGTCACGCATACTTTTATAATTAATCATCACCACTTTATTATCACTCTCATTTAGGTGACGTAACTAGGTATATCCAATGAACTAATTACATTAATGGCAGTTAAATATTCATACAAATTAAATGGACTTGTACATAAAAACGCGCGTACTTCTACTTAACGTTTGCCTTGAACACAAATCCTCTACCTCGCGCTTGTTTTATATGAGTGACAATAGCAATACTCAGTTCACAGATACAAATACCTACTGATAAGTAATAACTAAATAATACATAGCATAGATTACCTACTGAGAATAAAGGTCGAATAGCACCAGTCATACATTCAGAAAAGAAATTCGGGAACTTGAACAGGAAAAATTTGCGCGCCTTCGGCGCTCATTTTAAGACTTCAAACATTTCGGTGCCCGTTCTTCTCTTCATATCTGCTTCTGCTGACAGATAAAATTAAATGCAGCTTTTGTGATTCATCAGACAAGTGTGCCGTGCCGTGTTCTGCCGTACGCGAAACCCGAAAGCATAACAAGATTTGGCAGGTGGATGTCCAAGGCCTATCATCGGAGAAAAAATGTGTGGGTGGCCCCCCTAGTCAAAATCTCTTACAGGAAGCTCTGCTTCGCTGTCAAAACAGGAGTGAGTTAGCAGTCAAATATCATGAAGATAAGTTATAGCCCTTTAATCGATCTTTCTTTTTAGCGCATGTTTTATGTAATCAGATAGGTAGAATTCACTATATATTGTTTACAAAATTGCGTGTTATTATTGATTTGTATAGGGGCAAGGGATTCTGCGGACAGATGACGTCACCACCCCTGAGTCGGATTCGGTCAAATCACCGGATGACTCTACCTTTTTATAGGGCCTTGGGCCCACCATACGAGCTGGCAACTAGCGCTGGTCGGACACCGCCACAAACAGCAATATTGCTGCTTCTTATTGAGCTTTTAAGCTCTCATTTGGCTGGAACAAAATACTATTGGGCTTCGCCGTTTCCGCATCCAAGAGTTCATATATCTTCCAAGGACGATTATGATGAATACACTGTTGATTGAAGCCCGTATAATAGCGCATTTAAAATAAAAGGCGATCAAGCGCATGAGCCGCTTTCTGAGCAAGTGTAGTACGGACCCGCCCCAGTAGATATGCGTGTGTACTGTGAACGGCACACAGTTTGGGACCCTAATTTTCGACTATAACTTTTGAAGGAACCAACTGGCATGAGTGAATTTATCGCAATTGATATTTCAGACCCTGCGCCAATTTTGCTTATTAAGGTCGGTTAATGTCAAACACAAATTTAGGGCGGCACTTGCAATTCACTCGTAATGTTAAAACTCGCGCAGGGAATTCAATCGGTAGGTAGAGGCTATCGTGAAAGGGTGGAGCTATGCTCTGACGTCAGAGCTTATCTCCGCCCTGGCCAAGGCTATATAGGAAGGTAGAACACTCCGGCCGCCGAAAGTGGCAACACTCGACAGTAGCGCCATCTCTGGATTGAATATGTAACTACCGAGCGGTGACGTCATAGTACCCCTAATCGCCAGACGGCCTCCGCCGCATTGCCTTTACGGTCTATCGAGGGCGGTCGCAGTCAATATTATTGTTTGACTGTGCGTTTAGGGGAAACTCACGCTTGTTACCAATATGATGACTAATCTAGTATCCAGTAACCCAGATAGTCCTTCGAAACAATCCAGAACGCGTGGTATTTGGCGCCATCACCCGCATCCTTCGCAGCCATGTGCGGATCCAGGGGAGGGGGAGGGGCAAAGGGGCCATGGCCCCTCAAACCGCCTGAAATCGGCGCAAAATTGACACATTTCCTGATATAGAAAACAATCTAAGCAACTTTTACTAAGGACAATTTGTTTTAAATCGGCTCTCAATGCATAATGTAAAGCATTGCGAAATCCGATGAGTTTTCAGAATTGTGTGAGACTTTTTGGGATTTGCTCCCCACCCACACACCCGTTCTGGATCCGTCTTTGTTCGCAGCAAGACTCGACACCTAGCTCAATTTTCGCAATGATACACAAGTTATACCGTAACCAACAGCATTTGAGCCGTATAAACAATGATAAATGGTTGAGATGTTGGCATTGGGAATCATGAACCAGCCGTAGGCAGAACGAAATGATGGGACGACGTAACAGCTTTACAGGGACGTAGCCAAGGGAGGCCTACTGGGGGCTATGTCCCCCCCCCGCTGAGCAAACCGGTTTACACTAGATACAAATGCGATTCTGTTGACGACCCGACGCCACCCCCCCCCCCCCCCCTGCTTAGACTCTTCGTGCTGACGCCTGACGCCTCCACCCCCGGTCAACAACTTTTCAATGACGGAACGAAGCGAAATTTGATCTGCCAGTTGCCACGGACGTGCCCCCCCCCCCCCCCCCGATACAAATTCTGGCTACGTGCCTGCGGCGTTACCGGCTCCAAACCAGCGATAGGTACCGGAGCCGCGGCATACGCCACACAGCATGCGACTTGACAACAAAAACTACACTGGCACAGCCGCGGTAAAACAAACACCATCCGTAGCAGACCAGACAACCATATCCTTCGCGGGTTCATATCCAGATTCCAGCAGCGACATCCAGCAGGTCGACGCCGGTGACATCAAGTTGTTGTTGTTGGTGTGTCCCTCCAGACCGCTCCAGTCGGTTGTAGCCTGGCGGCTGGCGGCGGCTCCCAGGGTCGCCACAACTCGGCTGCTTCGCACCTCCTCTAATTGCGGATGGATCGTCCCGATCGTTCTCAGTCTGGTGCCCATCAACGCTGGGCACTCGATCAGGACGTGGTCGTGGTATGGTGTCGGCCGTCTCTCTGCAGATGGGGCACCGGACCCCCTCGCATGTGCCTATTTCACCAATACCGTTCCTATTCTCCGATGTATTTTGCTTGGAAATAGTTAAATGTGCGATGAATAGTGCTTCACATTGAGGTACTAAATGTCATTTAAAAATTGGAAGCGCAGCAATAAGCGGCAAAGCTCATACACTCGCCGAAAAGCTTTCCTCCCGCGAGAGGTTCGAACACGGATCTTCAGATATGGAGTCCAGTGCCTTGCCGATTGCGCTATCGTATGTGGAGGCGCCTCCGCGCGGAGAAACCGCATGCGGATACAATTGCGATGGTCAACGTTGTCATGTGCAACGAAAACTTCACCCCCCACGCATAAGAAATCGGCTAGGTTAGGTGAAAAATGGTAGAAGGATTATCTCGAGAAAATTGAACTATCTTTCTTTTGAGAGTAGTTGCGTGCAAATCGGCCGAATAGCATTCGAGACATTGCTTCCCGAAAAAGGGCCTTTTAGCGCTGAACGCACTGGCGTTCGGCAGGTAAGGTACTATGACGTCACGCGGTCCTAAGCCAATCAGCGGATCCGCCGGCCTATTGCGACTTTCGCCTATTGTAAAAGTGGCGGACTGGACCCCCTGGCCCTGACTGACCGTGAACCGGCGCTGTCCGACCCGTGACCGGTCGGTTGCGAGTGGTGGGCGGAGTCGAGGGCGGGACTACAGAGCGACCAGGCGTGTTAGCCTCTATCCGAGCTCGCATTATCTTTAACATTACGAGTGAATGGAAAGTGCCCTAAATTTCCGTTTCACACTAACCAATCTTTAGGGGGGAAAATATAGGGCATTGCCTGAAACGTTAATTGCGAGAAATTCGCCCATGCCAGTTGATGCATTCACAAGTTATCGCCGAAAATTAGGGTCCCAAGCGGTCTGCCGTTGACAGTAGTTGATGTGATGTATGACTGCCGGCACAACTGCACCAGTTGAACGTGTGCAGTAGGCGTTGCGTACCGTCTGGGCGCGGCGTGTCTACGGCTCGTCGTCGTCCGGCTCTGGGGCGGCCTCCTCGCCGACCTTCCCCCCGGCGGCGTCGTCCTCGTCGGAGCCCTCGTCGCCGGCGCCGTCCTCCTCGTCCTCGTCCTCGGCGTCGCCTTCGTCCTCGCTCTCCTCCTCAGCCTCGTCGGCGGTGGAGGTGGCGGGCTCGGGGGCCGGGGGTAGCTCGGCGGCGGCCGGGTCGTCCAGTGGCGCCGGCGGCAGCCGCGAGCTCAGCCGCGGGCGCTGCTCCAGCTCCTCACGACGCTTCCGCACCGCGTCCAGAATCAGCTCTGCAGCCGGACAGACACGGGGTCGGTCAGGACAGACGCAACACCGCTTTAATTATTAATTTTATGACTGCTTGTAAGGTTACCCGTGAGAACAAATTACGAAGTCACCACTCGCAGAAGTGAATATCGCGCTACATTTCACTGACGCAGGTTCAACAATCACTCAACCAACAGTCGGCTAGGCAGACCTCTTTCTCACTAATGAACAAGCGACCGGCCGTTTGGCCGAGCGAACCTCCCATCTGCCTGCAGCCGCCGAGCGGAGCGGCACTGATCAGCTGAGCTCATTACTTACCGTCGAGCACCTCTTGGCCGGTGAGCACCTTGTCCAGCTCCTGTTCAACGGCGTCTCGCAGCCACGGCATAAAGGTCGTCTCTATGTCGCGCTCGATGCCGTTGAAGAAGAAGCCCTTCTGTCGCAGGTTACTGAACACGGCCGGCACCATGTCGGCCAGGTAGTTCTGCGCCAGCGCCGAGGCCGCCACCTTCGCCTCCGTCTCCTGCTCCTGCTCCAGCGACGCGCGACGCTGCGACACACGCCGCTCCTGCAGCACGGCATGGTGTGTCATCCGCCGCTCCTGCGACACAGTACACACCATTATCCGAGTACACTCTGGCAACACGGCATGGTGTGTCATCCGCCGCTCCTGCGACACAGTACACACCATTATCCGAGTACACTCTGGCAACACGGCATGGTGTGTCATCCGCCGCTCCTGCGACACAGTACACACCATTATCAGAGTACACTCTGGCAACACGGCATGGTGTGCTATAATCCGCTCCTGCGACACAGTACACACCATTATCAGAGTACACTCTGGCAGCACGGCATGGTGTGTCATCCGCCGCTCCTGCGACACAGTACACACCATTATCAGAGTACACTCTGGCAGCACGGCATGGTGTGTCATCCGCCGCTCCTGCGACACAGTACACACCATTATCAGAGTACACTCTGGCAACACGGCATGGTGTGTCATCCGCCGCTCCTGCGACACAGTACACACCATTATCAGAGTACACTCTGGCAGCACGGCATGGTGTGTCATCCGCCGCTCCTGCGACACAGTACACACCATTATCAGAGTACACTCTGGCAACACGGCATGGTGTGTCATCCGCCGCTCCTGCGACACAGTACACACCATTATCAGAGTACACTCTGGCAGCACGGCATGGTGTGTCATCCGCCGCTCCTGCGACACAGTACACACCATTATCAGAGTACACTCCTGCAACACGGCATGGTGTGCTATAATCCGCCGCTCCTGCGACACAGTACACACCATTATCAGAGTACACTCTGGCAACACGGCATGGTGTGTCATCCGCCGCTCCTGCGACACAGTACACACCATTATCAGAGTACACTCTGGCAACACGGCATGGTGTGTCATCCGCCGCTCCTGCGACACAGTACACACCATTATCAGAGTACACTCCTGCAACACGGCATGGTGTGTCATCCGCCGCTCCTGCGACACAGTACACACCATTATCAGAGTACACTCTGGCAACACGGCATGGTGTGTCATCCGCCGCTCCTGCGACACAGTACACACCATTATCAGAGTACACTCTGGCAGCACGGCATGGTGTGTCATCCGCCGCTCCTGCGACACAGTACACACCATTATCAGAGTACACTCTGGCAGCACGGCATGGTGTGCTATAATCCGCTCCTGCAACACAGTACACACCATTATCAGAGTACACTCTGGCAACACGGCATGGTGTGTCATCCGCCGCTCCTGCGACACAGTACACACCATTATCAGAGTACACTCTGGCAGCACGGCATGGTGTGTCATCCGCCGCTCCTGCGACACAGTACACACCATTATCAGAGTACACTCCTGCAACACGGCATGGTGTGTCATCCGCCGCTCCTGCGACACAGTACACACCATTATCAGAGTACACTCTGGCAACACGGCATGGTGTGTCATCCGCCGCTCCTGCGACACAGTACACACCATTATCAGAGTACACTCTGGCAACACGGCATGGTGTGCTATAATCCGCTCCTGCGACACAGTACACACCATTATCAGAGTACACTCTGGCAACACGGCATGGTGTGTCATCCGCCGCTCCTGCGACACAGTACACACCATTATCAGAGTACACTCTGGCAGCACGGCATGGTGTGTCATCCGCCGCTCCTGCGACACAGTACACACCATTATCAGAGTACACTCCTGCAACACGGCATGGTGTGTCATCCGCCGCTCCTGCGACACAGTACACACCATTATCAGAGTACACTCTGGCAGCACGGCATGGTGTGTCATCCGCCGCTCCTGCGACACAGTACACACCATTATCAGAGTACACTCTGGCAACACGGCATGGTGTGTCATCCGCCGCTCCTGCGACACAGTACACACCATTATCAGAGTACACTCTGGCGACACGGCATGGTGTGTCATCCGCCGCTCCTGCGACACAGTACACACTATTATCAGAGTACACTCTGGCAGCACGGCATGGTGTGCTATAATCCGCTCCTGCGACACAGTACACACCATTATCAGAGTACACTCCTGCAACACGGCATGGTGTGTCATCCGCCGCTCCTGCGACACAGTACACACCATTATCAGAGTACACTCTGGCAGCACGGCATGGTGTGTCATCCGCCGCTCCTGCGACACAGTACACACTATTATCAGAGTACACTCTGGCAGCACGGCATGGTGTGTCATCCGCCGCTCCTGCGACACAGTACACACCATTATCAGAGTACACTCTGGCAGCACGGCATGGTGTGTCATCCGCCGCTCCTGCGACACAGTACACACCATTATCAGAGTACACTCTGGCAACACGGCATGGTGTGTCATCCGCCGCTCCTGCGACACAGTACACACCATTATCAGAGTACACTCTGGCGACACGGCATGGTGTGTCATCCGCCGCTCCTGCGACACAGTACACACCATTATCAGAGTACACTCTGGCAGCACGGCATGGTGTGTCATCCGCCGCTCCTGCGACACAGTACACACCATTATCAGAGTACACTCTGGCAACACGGCATGGTGTGTCATCCGCCGCTCCTGCGACACAGTACACACCATTATCAGAGTACACTCTGGCAGCACGGCATGGTGTGTCATCCGCCGCTCCTGCGACACAGTACACACCATTATCAGAGTACACTCCTGCAACACGGCATGGTGTGTCATCCGCCGCTCCTGCGACACAGTACACACTATTATCAGAGTACACTCTGGCAGCACGGCATGGTGTGTCATCCGCCGCTCCTGCGACACAGTACACACCATTATCAGAGTACACTCTGGCAGCACGGCATGGTGTGTCATCCGCCGCTCCTGCGACACAGTACACACCATTATCAGAGTACACTCTGGCAACACGGCATGGTGTGTCATCCGCCGCTCCTGCGACACAGTACACACCATTATCAGAGTACACTCTGGCGACACGGCATGGTGTGTCATCCGCCGCTCCTGCGACACAGTACACACCATTATCAGAGTACACTCTGGCAGCACGGCATGGTGTGTCATCCGCCGCTCCTGCGACACAGCATGGTGTGTCATCCGCCGCTCCTGCGACACAGTACACACCATTATCAGAGTACACTCTGGCAGCACGGCATGGTGTGTCATCCGCCGCTCCTGCGACACAGTACACACCATTATCAGAGTACACTCTGGCGACACGGCATGGTGTGTCATCCGCCGCTCCTGCGACACAGTACACACCATTATCAGAGTACACTCTGGCAGCACGGCATGGTGTGTCATCCGCCGCTCCTGCGACACAGTACACACCATTATCAGAGTACACTCTGGCAACACGGCATGGTGTGCTATAATCCGCTCCTGCGACACAGTACACACCATTATCAGAGTACACTCTGGCAACACGGCATGGTGTGTCATCCGCCGCTCCTGCGACACAGTACACACCATTATCAGAGTACACTCTGGCAGCACGGCATGGTGTGCTATAATCCGCTCCTGCGACACAGTACACACCATTATCAGAGTACACTCTGGCAGCACGGCATGGTGTGTCATCCGCCGCTCCTGCGACACAGTACACACCATTATCAGAGTACACTCCTGCAGCACGGCATGGTGTGTCATCCGCCGCTCCTGCGACACAGTACACACCATTATCAGAGTACACTCTGGCAGCACGGCATGGTGTGTCATCCGCCGCTCCTGCGACACAGTACACACCATTATCAGAGTACACTCTGGCAACACGGCATGGTGTGTCATCCGCCGCTCCTGCGACACAGTACACACCATTATCAGAGTACACTCTGGCAGCACGGCATGGTGTGTCATCCGCCGCTCCTGCGACACAGTACACACCATTATCAGAGTACACTCTGGCAACACGGCATGGTGTGTCATCCGCCGCTCCTGCGACACAGTACACACCATTATCAGAGTACACTCTGGCAGCACGGCATGGTGTGTCATCCGCCACTCCTGCGACACAGTACACACCATTATCAGAGTACACTCTGGCAGCACGGCATGGTGTGCTATAATCCGCTCCTGCGACACAGTACACACCATTATCAGAGTACACTCTGGCAGCACGGCATGGTGTGTCATCCGCCGCTCCTGCGACACAGTACACACCATTATCAGAGTACACTCTGGCAGCACGGCATGGTGTGTCATCCGCCGCTCCTGCGACACAGTACACACCATTATCAGAGTACACTCTGGCAGCACGGCATGGTGTGTCATCCGCCACTCCTGCGACACAGTACACACCATTATCAGAGTACACTCTGGCAGCACGGCATGGTGTGCTATAATCCGCTCCTGCGACACAGTACACACCATTATCAGAGTACACTCTGGCAGCACGGCATGGTGTGCTATAATCCGCCGCTCCTGCGACACAGTACACACCATTATCCGAGTACACTCTGGCAGCACGGCATGGTGTGTCATCCGCCGCTCCTGCGACACAGTACACACCATTATCAGAGTACACTCTGGCAGCACGGCATGGTGTGTCATCCGCCGCTCCTGCGACACAGTACACACCATTATCCGAGTACACTCTGGCAGCACGGCATGGTGTGTCATCCGCCGCTCCTGCGACACAGTACACACCATTATCAGAGTACACTCTGGCAGCACGGCATGGTGTGTCATCCGCCGCTCCTGCGACACAGTACACACCATTATCAGAGTACACTCTGGCAGCACGGCATGGTGTGTCATCCGCCGCTCCTGCGACACAGTACACACCATTATCAGAGTACACTCTGGCAACACGGCATGGTGTGTCATCCGCCGCTCCTGCGACACAGTACACACCATTATCAGAGTACACTCTGGCAACACGGCATGGTGTGTCATCCGCCGCTCCTGCGACACAGTACACACCATTATCAGAGTACACTCTGGCAACACGGCATGGTGTGTCATCCGCCGCTCCTGCGACACAGTACACACCATTATCAGAGTACACTCTGGCAGCACGGCATGGTGTGCTATAATCCGCTCCTGCGACACAGTACACACCATTATCAGAGTACACTCTGGCAGCACGGCATGGTGTGTCATCCGCCGCTCCTGCGACACAGTACACACCATTATCAGAGTACACTCTGGCAACACGGCATGGTGTGTCATCCGCCGCTCCTGCGACACAGTACACACCATTATCAGAGTACACTCTGGCAGCACGGCATGGTGTGTCATCCGCCGCTCCTGCGACACAGTACACACCATTATCAGAGTACACTCTGGCAGCACGGCATGGTGTGTCATCCGCCGCTCCTGCGACACAGTACACACCATTATCAGAGTACACTCTGGCAACACAGGCATGGTGTGTCATCCGCCGCTCCTGCGACACAGTACACACCATTATCAGAGTACACTCTGGCAGCACGGCATGGTGTGTCATCCGCCGCTCCTGCGACACAGTACACACCATTATCAGAGTACACTCCTGCAGCACGGCATGGTGTGTCATCCGCCGCTCCTGCGACACAGTACACACCATTATCAGAGTACACTCTGGCAGCACGGCATGGTGTGTCATCCGCCGCTCCTGCGACACAGTACACACCATTATCAGAGTACACTCTGGCAGCACGGCATGGTGTGTCATCCGCCGCTCCTGCGACACAGTACACACCATTATCAGAGTACACTCTGGCAGCACGGCATGGTGTGTCATCCGCCGCTCCTGCGACACAGTACACACCATTATCAGAGTACACTCTGGCAGCACGGCATGGTGTGTCATCCGCCGCTCCTGCGACACAGTACACACCATTATCAGAGTACACTCTGGCAGCACGGCATGGTGTGTCATCCGCCGCTCCTGCGACACAGTACACACCATTATCAGAGTACACTCTGGCAGCACGGCATGGTGTGTCATCCGCCGCTCCTGCGACACAGTACACACCATTATCAGAGTACACTCTGGCAGCACGGCATGGTGTGTCATCCGCCGCTCCTGCGACACAGTACACACTATTATCAGAGTACACTCTGGCGACACGGCATGGTGTGTCATCCGCCGCTCCTGCGACACAGTACACACCATATCAGAGTACACTCTGGCAGCACGGCATGGTGTGCTATAATCCGCTCCTGCGACACAGTACACACCATTATCAGAGTACACTCTGGCAACACGGCATGGTGTGTCATCCGCCGCTCCTGCGACACAGTACACACCATTATCAGAGTACACTCTGGCAGCACGGCATGGTGTGTCATCCGCCGCTCCTGCGACACAGTACACACCATTATCAGAGTACACTCTGGCAGCACGGCATGGTGTGCTATAATCCGCTCCTGCGACACAGTACACACCATTATCAGAGTACACTCTGGCAACACGGCATGGTGTGCTATAATCCGCCGCTCCTGCGACACAGTACACACCATTATCAGAGTACACTCCTGCAACACGGCATGGTGTGTCATCCGCCGCTCCTGCGACACAGTACACACCATTATCAGAGTACACTCTGGCAACACGGCATGGTGTGTCATCCGCCGCTCCTGCGACACAGTACACACCATTATCAGAGTACACTCTGGCAACACGGCATGGTGTGTCATCCGCCGCTCCTGCGACACAGTACACACCATTATCAGAGTACACTCTGGCAGCACGGCATGGTGTGTCATCCGCCGCTCCTGCGACACAGTACACACCATTATCAGAGTACACTCTGGCAACACAGCATGGTGTGTCATCCGCCGCTCCTGCGACACAGTACACACCATTATCAGAGTACACTCTGGCAGCACGGCATGGTGTGCTATAATCCGCTCCTGCGACACAGTACACACCATTATCAGAGTACACTCTGGCAGCACGGCATGGTGTGTCATCCGCCGCTCCTGCGACACAGTACACACCATTATCAGAGTACACTCTGGCAGCACGGCATGGTGTGCTATAATCCGCTCCTGCGACACAGTACACACCATTATCAGAGTACACTCTGGCAGCACGGCATGGTGTGTCATCCGCCGCTCCTGCGACACAGTACACACCATTATCAGAGTACACTCTGGCAACACGGCATGGTGTGTCATCCGCCGCTCCTGCGACACAGTACACACCATTATCAGAGTACACTCTGGCAGCACGGCATGGTGTGCTATAATCCGCTCCTGCGACACAGTACACACCATTATCAGAGTACACTCTGGCAACACAGCATGGTGTGTCATCCGCCGCTCCTGCGACACAGTACACACCATTATCAGAGTACACTCTGGCAGCACGGCATGGTGTGTCATCCGCCGCTCCTGCGACACAGTACACACCATTATCAGAGTACACTCTGGCAGCACGGCATGGTGTGCTATAATCCGCTCCTGCGACACAGTACACACCATTATCAGAGTACACTCTGGCAGCACGGCATGGTGTGCTATAATCCGCCGCTCCTGCGACACAGTACACACCATTATCAGAGTACACTCTGGCAACACGGCATGGTGTGTCATCCGCCGCTCCTGCGACACAGTACACACCATTATCAGAGTACACTCTGGCAGCACGGCATGGTGTGCTATAATCCGCCGCTCCTGCGACACAGTACACACCATTATCAGAGTACACTCTGGCAGCACGGCATGGTGTGTCATCCGCCGCTCCTGCGACACAGTACACACCATTATCAGAGTACACTCTGGCAACACGGCATGGTGTGTCATCCGCCGCTCCTGCGACACAGTACACACCATTATCAGAGTACACTCTGGCAGCACGGCATGGTGTGCTATAATCCGCCGCTCCTGCGACACAGTACACACCATTATCAGAGTACACTCTGGCAGCACGGCATGGTGTGTCATCCGCCGCTCCTGCGACACAGTACACACCATTATCAGAGTACACTCTGGCAACACGGCATGGTGTGTCATCCGCCGCTCCTGCGACACAGTACACACCATTATCAGAGTACACTCTGGCAGCACGGCATGGTGTGTCATCCGCCGCTCCTGCGACACAGTACACACCATTATCAGAGTACACTCTGGCAACACGGCATGGTGTGTCATCCGCCGCTCCTGCGACACAGTACACACCATTATCAGAGTACACTCTGGCAGCACGGCATGGTGTGCTATAATCCGCCGCTCCTGCGACACAGTACACACCATTATCAGAGTACACTCTGGCAGCACGGCATGGTGTGTCATCCGCCGCTCCTGCGACACAGTACACACCATTATCAGAGTACACTCTGGCAGCACGGCATGGTGTGTCATCCGCCGCTCCTGCGACACAGTACACACCATTATCAGAGTACACTCTGGCAGCACGGCATGGTGTGTCATCCGCCGCTCCTGCGACACAGTACACACCATTATCAGAGTACACTCTGGCAACACAGCATGGTGTGTCATCCGCCGCTCCTGCGACACAGTACACACCATTATCAGAGTACACTCTGGCAGCACGGCATGGTGTGCTATAATCCGCCGCTCCTGCGACACAGTACACACTATTATCAGAGTACACTCTGGCAACACGGCATGGTGTGTCATCCGCCGCTCCTGCGACACAGTACACACCATTATCAGAGTACACTCCTGCAACACGGCATGGTGTGCTATAATCCGCCGCTCCTGCGACACAGTACACACCATTATCCGAGTACACTCTGGCAGCACGGCATGGTGTGTCATCCGCCGCTCCTGCGACACAGTACACACCATTATCAGAGTACACTCTGGCAACACGGCATGGTGTGTCATCCGCCGCTCCTGCGACACAGTACACACCATTATCAGAGTACACTCTGGCAGCACGGCATGGTGTGTCATCCGCCGCTCCTGCGACACAGTACACACCATTATCAGAGTACACTCTGGCAACACGGCATGGTGTGTCATCCGCCGCTCCTGCGACACAGTACACACCATTATCAGAGTACACTCTGGCAGCACGGCATGGTGTGTCATCCGCCGCTCCTGCGACACAGTACACACCATTATCAGAGTACACTCTGGCAGCACGGCATGGTGTGCTATAATCCGCTCCTGCGACACAGTACACACCATTATCAGAGTACACTCTGGCAGCACGGCATGGTGTGTCATCCGCCGCTCCTGCGACACAGTACACACCATTATCAGAGTACACTCTGGCAGCACGGCATGGTGTGCTATAATCCGCTCCTGCGACACAGTACACACCATTATCAGAGTACACTCTGGCAGCACGGCATGGTGTGCTATAATCCGCCGCTCCTGCGACACAGTACACACCATTATCAGAGTACACTCTGGCAGCACGGCATGGTGTGTCATCCGCCGCTCCTGCGACACAGTACACACCATTATCAGAGTACACTCTGGCAACACGGCATGGTGTGTCATCCGCCGCTCCTGCGACACAGTACACACCATTATCAGAGTACACTCTGGCAGCACGGCATGGTGTGTCATCCGCCGCTCCTGCGACACAGTACACACCATTATCAGAGTACACTCTGGCAACACAGCATGGTGTGTCATCCGCCGCTCCTGCGACACAGTACACACCACTATCAGAGTACACTCTGGCAGCACGGCATGGTGTGTCATCCGCCGCTCCTGCGACACAGTACACACCATTATCAGAGTACACTCTGGCAACACGGCATGGTGTGTCATCCGCCGCTCCTGCGACACAGTACACACCATTATCAGAGTACACTCTGGCAGCACGGCATGGTGTGTCATCCGCCGCTCCTGCGACACAGTACACACTATTATCAGAGTACACTCTGGCGACACGGCATGGTGTGTCATCCGCCGCTCCTGCGACACAGTACACACCATTATCAGAGTACACTCTGGCAGCACGGCATGGTGTGTCATCCGCCGCTCCTGCGACACAGTACACACCATTATCAGAGTACACTCTGGCAACACGGCATGGTGTGTCATCCGCCGCTCCTGCGACACAGTACACACCATTATCAGAGTACACTCTGGCAGCACGGCATGGTGTGTCATCCGCCGCTCCTGCGACACAGTACACACCATTATCAGAGTACACTCTGGCAGCACGGCATGGTGTGTCATCCGCCGCTCCTGCGACACAGTACACACCATTATCAGAGTACACTCTGGCAGCACGGCATCGTGTGTCATCCGCCGCTCCTGCGACACAGTACACACCATTATCAGAGTACACTCTGGCAGCACGGCATCGTGTGTCATCCGCCGCTCCTGCGACACAGTACACACCATTATCAGAGTACACTCTGGCAACACGGCATGGTGTGCTATAATCCGCTCCTGCGACACAGTACACACCATTATCAGAGTACACTCTGGCAACACGGCATGGTGTGCTATAATCCGCTCCTGCGACACAGTACACACCATTATCAGAGTACACTCTGGCGACACGGCATGGTGTGTCATCCGCCGCTCCTGCGACACAGTACACACCATTATCAGAGTACACTCCTGCAGCACGGCATGGTGTGTCATCCGCCGCTCCTGCGACACAGTACACACCATTATCAGAGTACACTCTGGCAACACGGCATGGTGTGTCATCCGCCGCTCCTGCGACACAGTACACACCATTATCAGAGTACACTCTGGCAGCACGGCATGGTGTGTCATCCGCCGCTCCTGCGACACAGTACACACCATTATCAGAGTACACTCTGGCAACACGGCATGGTGTGTCATCCGCCGCTCCTGCGACACAGTACACACCATTATCAGAGTACACTCTGGCAACACGGCATGGTGTGTCATCCGCCGCTCCTGCGACACAGTACACACCATTATCAGAGTACACTCTGGCAACACGGCATGGTGTGTCATCCGCCGCTCCTGCGACACAGTACACACCATTATCAGAGTACACTCTGGCAACACGGCATGGTGTGTCATCCGCCGCTCCTGCGACACAGTACACACCATTATCAGAGTACACTCTGGCAGCACGGCATGGTGTGTCATCCGCCGCTCCTGTGACACGGCATGGTGTGTCATCCGCCGCTCCTGCGACACAGTACACACCATTATCAGAGTACACTCTGGCAGCACGGCATGGTGTGTCATCCGCCGCTCCTGCGACACAGTACACACCATTATCAGAGTACACTCTGGCAACACGGCATGGTGTGTCATCCGCCGCTCCTGCGACACAGTACACACCATTATCAGAGTACACTCTGGCGACACGGCATGGTGTGTCATCCGCCGCTCCTGCGACACAGTACACACCATTATCAGAGTACACTCTGGCAACACGGCATGGTGTGTCATCCGCCGCTCCTGCGACACAGTACACACCATTATCAGAGTACACTCTGGCGACACGGCATGGTGTGTCATCCGCCGCTCCTGCGACACAGTACACACCATTATCAGAGTACACTCTGGCAACACGGCATGGTGTGTCATCCGCCGCTCCTGCGACACAGTACACACCATTATCAGAGTACACTCCTGCAGCACGGCATGGTGTGCTATAATCCGCTCCTGCGACACAGTACACACCATTATCAGAGTACACTCTGGCAGCACGGCATGGTGTGCTATAATCCGCTCCTGCAACAAGACATGGTTCGTCACTCGTCACTCGTCGCTCCAGTAGCACGACACACACATTAACTTAACCGACGCTCCTGTACATGTACAACGTCGCACAGCATGATGCGTTAGCTAAAGAACAGGGACGGAAACTTAGGGCATGGGACTCGGGTCCTGGTACAAAGGCTTACCTGCTTAAAATAATGACTACTATATAGTACTCTTTTAAATAATGTTTGAACACCGAGTTCTTCTGTCACGGCACTTTCAAGACAGCGCACATAAATTTCTGCCCAACTCGGTCGTACAATGCCTGATTTCGTGGAGCTGCAATCACACAACGTGGCCTTTTCCCCGCCATGACCCACTCTGTTGACAGAACGGCTACCGTGGCTAAGCTAAGTGAAGTTTATCATGCGATGGGTGCAGAGGCATTCGGGCGCCATCTATAATGCACCAACACTTCACAGATTACATTTACTTAGCCGTGAGGGGTGTCTTCAGTAGCCATACTGGCCACATAGTTTTGAATGGGCTGATGGCCCGGAAGACCCATGCATCGCTGGAGTTATGAAGTTGTATGGCTTGTCATTTGCATAGAGCAATCGCGTAGAGTACTGTATAACGTACTGTATAAAGTACATACTGCAGCCATTATTCACCCGTGGAACTCGGGCAAAGAGGCCTCCAAACTTAAGGCTGTACAAAAGACAGGAAAGGAAGGGCCTTGAGACGAAACATACGCCTAGTTTGGAACTCCACTTTTTAATGATGGGTTTTGTAAGTAGTAAGTACATACCAACACTAATACTTAAAGCGGTAGGTTCATTCCAACTTACAAGACAAATCACATTAAAGATGGACTCAACCACTGGTGGATCCAGGGAGGGAGGGAGGGAGGGAGGGAGGGAGGGAGGGAGGGAAGGGAAGGGAGGGGAGGGGAGGGGAGGGGAGGGGAGGGGAGGGGAGGGGAGGGGAGGGGAGGGGAGGGGAGGGGAGGGGAGGGGAGGGGAGGGGAGGGGAGGGGAGGGAGGGGAGGGGAGGGGAGGGGAGGGAGGGGAGGGGAGGGGAGGGGAGGGGAGGGGAGGGGAGGGGAGGGGAGGGGAGGGGAGGGGGAGGGGGGGCGGCAGGGGAAAAAGCCCCCCATCCCACGCTCGACGGGGGCGGCAATAGAAATTAGCCCCCCCCCCCCCAAAAAAAAATCCGCTGAAACTGACGATGGGTACATGACTGCGAAAAATAACTTCTTGCGAACAAAACAATCGTTATGGTTTTCCTCGTTCGTGTTTCCTCTATTTTGTAGCATTTGGTAGCAGGAGGGAAAGTGGCGCGTGCATATTCGGAAATGTCGAATACAAAATCCAGACCCATCATACTTAAGTAGCCACAAGTCAGCCAAAACTAAAGATATTGCTTTGGAATTAGGTTTGAGTATTGTCTATACTTGTTCTCCAATATATATTCCGGTTTTTGAATATGTTTGGAAATTTTGATTTTGTGGATTTTTGTCTCCAATTTTTTCCCTCCATAAAATCATATCAAATATCAAATTATATGAAAAAGACGGAATATATATTGGAGAACCAAGTATGGACGATGCCCAAACCAAATGTCAAAGCAATATCTTGAGTGTTGACCGAGTGTTGACTGACTTATGGCTCCCTAAGTATGATGGGTCTTGACTTTGTATTCGACATTTCCAAATATGCGTGGCGCGTCTGGCGCTATTTTCGATCTGGAGCGATTCCTACAACCAACGTAAGTTAAAAAAAACGTCGCGTTTTGGCGCCAAAGTTTATAACGCTGAATAGCGTGCGTGGAACGCATTTCGACAGTATTTGAGTTATTGTGACTGGGACTTAGAAATCGTTGTTTTCCTTTTCCCTGTAAACATGTAGCCAAATAAGATTCACACTTAGTGAAAGTGTAGGTAAAGTTAATATTTTTCATTGTCAAGGTCATTATGCATTACTATGGCTTGGGATGGCTACTTTGGCCTCAGGTCATATCCAGACTCAAGTAATTTCAGGTACCAATTTTAAATCTGACACCCATTTTGCACCATGCTTAGGTACCTATCCCGGTGCATTTTATGGGTGCTATGAGTAGAGGTCTCACAATTTTTAGCATTTCCAACTAGTCAAGATCAGATTCAGCATGAACTCAGCTACACAAATGTTTGAAAGCGACAGAAGAGGTAAAATTGGGTCTGTCTGGTTTTTACCACTGGCGGATCCGGGGGGGGGGGGGGCATTAGGGGCAAATGCCCCCCCCCCCCTACAGGAACATGGCGGGCATTCAATACAAGGATGTCTCCCGCCCCGGGTGTTCCTGCATTGGCTGTAAGAAGTGATTACCGAGCGGGCGCGAAGCGCCCGTGAGGTTTCTCGTCAACTTACTAGACAAATTTACATTTGACCCGGCCCGACCCGGCCGTACATACGCTTTTCGGAAGCTAATAACTTTGCAACCACTGCTCCGATTGAGATCGGGGTTTCACCATTGGATAGGACCATCAAATCATTTTTTTTTGTGTTGGGTATGGTGCGTTCTGATAGGGGTGGTACCACAGCGCGTGGCACACGCAAACGTTGAAATGAACCAAAATAGTTATTGAGTAAAAATGGCTTTATTGATCTAAGCACCAGTAAAACGCCTTTTTGGGCGATAACCAGCGGGCGCGCACTGGTAAAGCTAAAACAGGTTTGAAATATGAAACGGTACGGGAGCACACGTGGTAGTAACACATAGTCCTTTTAATCCTTTTAGTCCTCCATACAAATTGCCAGGCCTCCATGCATGCCAACATAAAATTTCAGTTTGATTAAATTGTACATGATCTCCTTTCTCGAATCCGCCAAAAGGCAGTACGTCCTGAGCGATGTATGCTTCAACGTATACAAAACCAATGCTTAGATAAATCAAGCCATTTTTGTTCAAGAATGATTTTGGTTCATTTCGATGTCTGCGGGTGCCACGCGCTGTGGCACCACCCTTATCGGAACGCACCATAACAAAAACAAAATTGATGTGATGTTCCTATCCAATGGTGAAAACCCGATCTCAATCGGAGTAGTGGTTGCAAAGTTATTAGCTTCCGAAAAGCGTCTGTATGGCCGGGTCGGGCTGGTTCAGGCCGGTTCGGGCTGGTTCGGGCCGGTTCGGGCCGGTTCGGGCCGGGTCGGGTCGGGCCGGGTCGGGCCGGGTCGGGCCGGGTCAAATGTAAATTTGTCTAGTAAGTTGACGAGAAATCTCACGGATGCTTTGCGCCCGCTCGGTAATTAATTTATACGATGAAGCATGCAGCGCTCAGGACGTACTTCCTTTTGGCGGATTCGAGAAAGGAGATCATGAACAATTTAATACAACTTAATTTAGTTTTACCAGAGCGCGCCCGCTCGGTCATCGCCCAAAAAGGCGTTTTACTGGTAATTAGGGAAAATCCCCCCCCCCCCCCGGTCAATGACATTCGCTTTGAGGACCCGACACCCCTCTCCCCGCTCAACGACTTTTCGCTCTGACGACCCGACTCCACCCTCTCCCCCGGCCAACAACTTTTCGCTGATGAAGCGGAGCGAAATTTTAGCCCCCCCCCCCCCATTCTCGAACCCTATATCCGCCAGTGGCTCAACACAATACAAGTACGCTGTATTTCTGGTTCCTCTATAACGATTTTTAAAGACGATAACCTTTGAGTTAGTAAGCATCACTAACTAGGTTTCGATTATCGGCGGGGAATGCCATTCCAGACCAAAATAGTCGTCGATGATAAGACGTGATGGTTTCCCAATACCGTCCCGTTCAGACATTCCAGAAGGTCACGACTCTCGCGATCGGTCCTATTGAACGGAAATCCATTGTCCGGCCCGAGTGCACCGAGCCAGTGCGGTCCCAGTGTACAATGGTTGATTGAGCGGCTGAATTAATCAGACTTTAACGTTATAACTGGCCCTGTCACGCACGGTCAATGGTTAGCATTCCGGGGAAGCATGCAGTCGATACTTTTAAGATGGCTACTTATAGCGAAATCGTTATAATATTAATATATAACATTAACCTGGCCCGGCTTATATATAGACAGCATTGTTAATTAAAACATTAATTATAAAGTTGATCACACAGCTCAGTTGAAGAACACTGAAAAAATGACACCGTCATAAAGTCCGCCCCAGAGGGGTGTTTTGCAACACCTCCTTAGGGTATCGAACACTAAAAAACGGCGTCAAAAAAGTCAGACTCTACAAAATGGTGTCTGACACCTTCTCAACGGGAGTCTTGACTCCTTCAAGAGAGTCGTGATTCTCTTGAAGGTCCCAGAAAACACCATTTTGTAGAGTGACTTTTTTACACCGTTTTTTAGTGTTGGATACCCTAAGGTGTTGCAAAACACCCCTCTGGGGCGGACATTTTGACGGTGTGCCAATCCACGTAAGGGTGTATTTTTTCAGTGAAGGTCTCACTTGTCCGAGTCTCACTTGAATAAAAGCGAAACTTGGTGTGGGATAAAGCTTTCATTATGGAATCATTGCATCACACAAACGTATGTAATTTGGAAAAGCCTCATAAAATAAAACATGGCATCATGCGGACGAACGCAATTTACGTTGCAGCAGCATTTCATTCAGTTGCATGACACACAACCGCCACAATTGCTCCACAACACCATCCTCAGATACCAGTGCCCACACGCAGGACCGAGGCCTAGTGGCCTACCTTCTCCTCGGCGTGTCGCCGCTCGCGCTCCGCCAGCCGCTGCTGCTCGGCCAGCTCTGCCTGGCGGCGCTCCTCGAAGCGTCGCTGGTGCTCCTTGAGCGTCTCCAGCTCCTCCTCCTCCATGACCTCCAGCAGGCTCTGCTCCACCGTCTTCCCCACCAGCACCTCCAGGATCGGCGCCGACTCCAGCTCAAAGTCAAACAGCTGCACACACACTCACACGGGTTACAGTGGGGACGTGATCACTGTTCAGAACACACACACGGGTTACAGTGGGGACGTGATCACTGTTCAGAACACTCACACGGGTTACAGTGGGGACGTGATCACTGTTCAGAACACACACACGGGTTACAGTGGGGACGTGATCACTGTTCAGAACACACACACGGGTTACAGTGGGGACGTGATCACTGTTCAGAACACACACACGGGTTACAGTGGGGACGTGATCACTGTTCAGAACACACACACGGGTTACAGTGGGGACGTGATCACTGTTCAGAACACACACACGGGTTACAGTGGGGACGTGATCACTGTTCAGAACACACACACGGGTTACAGTGGGGACGTGATCACTGTTCAGAACACACACACGGGTTACAGTGGGGACGTGATCACTGTTCAGAACACACACACGGGTTACAGTGGGGACGTGATCACTGTTCAGAACACTCACACGGGTTACAGTGGGGACGTGATCACTGTTCAGAACACACACACGGGTTACAGTGGGGACGTGATCACTGTTCAGAACACACACACGGGTTACAGTGGGGACGTGAGCACTGTTCAGAACACACACACGGGTTACAGTGGGGACGTGATCACTGTTCAGAACACTCACACGGGTTACAGTGGGGACGTGATCACTGTTCAGAACACTCACACGGGCCCATGACCGCTCAACACTGAATCTAGTTTGCAGACAGCCAGACCGTTTCACAGGAGACAGGTTATAGAGTGAAACACGGCGTCGTAGTCGGAATGAGGAGTCGCTAGTATGAGCGCAGCACAGCCAAACGGCGTCCACGGTGACGGACCATGCAGCGTTGGTATACAATGTGCAGACCGTAACGTCCAATGATTGGCAAGCAGACAATTCGGTGGTTGTTGGCGCGTAGCGACAGACGGATCTGTGCGTATGTCGCAATACATCAACAACCAAGAAAACGCCAGCAATCCAATACACTGATCGATAGGAAACTATTCACACATTTGTTTACTTTTGAACACTGCTCTGTCTACTCGAACAATTCCCAGGTTAAATGCCCATTTTGCACTGATTACAAGCTATAATCAGGGTGCAACGCGACCTGAAAGCCCAACTATGCCATAACAACAGTGGGGTGCACGTTCCCAGAAATGACGCTATTCAAATTCAAAGCAAACTGTTTTAATTGCAACTTAATTACGGTGTAAGAACGTCACCCTAGTCAAACAGCTGTTGGTCACGGCATTCCATCAACAAATCAACAGCCGATCATACAATACCCTTGATGTATAACCTCTGTGGTTGCCTGCCTCCCCAGATGTCATTGCAAAAATCAATGAAACCATTAAAACGGCAAATGTGTTTAAGCCTTAGTACATTGCATTGATAGTTGCTTTTTAACCCATACAAAAACCTCATTCAAAAGTCGACATTACATTGCTGGTCATGCTACCTTATTTTGTTATGAACAGTTTACATTCCACAGCAACAAATAATTAAATAGCCTGATATGCGTGATGTGAGGTCAAGTATAATAACTATCATGAACAAATGTTCGAATGGAACGCGTCGATAGTACATATAAGCAGAGCGTAACAGGGCGTTGCAGCTCGTGAGAAGAACCCACTCCAAGACAGAGCTCTCCCCCCCCCATAACCTCGGACCGGAAATAGCCCGTCAACGCTGCGCGGCCCCATATCGTGACTTTAACCACCCCATCGGCCGGCCGCTGCCGTCCAGTCGGTGACGGTGCCCAATCCAGACGTGTAAACGGCGCCGGTCGGCAGCGCCACCCGTCCCACACAAACGACGCTCTGGAATTCACCCGCTGTTTTTGAACAGCCAGCTGATCGATACGGGGTCATGCAACGGCCGTGTGCGACGCGGGCTGGACCGGCCAGGGTCGTCTCCGGCGGTAACGGCTGCCGCGGAGACAGCCCACGCGCACACACACAGCCACGTGAAAATATCGACCATACCTACTTCAGCGTGATTACAGAAACCTTTGAATGAATGCTACGAAAACAGAAAATAAAGGGCATTTATATATCAGAAGCTTTCAAGGGCTGCAGGTTTGAAGACCTTAGGTAAGAAAGCATCGAAATGCTCATTTTCTTGCGAGGCACAGATCGGCTCGTTTTTCAAACTAGTTGAGTTTGAAAAACGAGCCTCAAACTCAAACTCGATGAGTCGAAGTACGTTTATTTGCTGTTATTTCGAGTATCTCTTCTTATAACTTGTTTCGGTTCTTCCAGTTTATCGAGGTCATCTTGATATGCCTTTGACTTGAGGCCTTCCTCTCCCGAAACAAAATCAAGGGGGCCAAGTCGAGAGTCGGCGGGCCAATCATGCCTTGTCTTCCGGCTGATGACGTTGTCACGAAATGAGGTTTATGAAACGAGGATAACGAAGTCGACTGGGGTGTCGATTGTGGTTGACGTTGGCGATGATCAGGGCAACTGGTGGCTCGAGCAGGATGGCGGGAAGCCCCTCACGTGCAGTCGCACCATTGTATGGCTGCACAGCACTGATGAGTGATCACCATAGCCCTGTTCAAGGGGCATGTTTTGACCGGTCCGACCGTCAACATGGCTTGAAAACATGTTTATTCGACGAGCACGGCGCATTTGTTTGGCAATTGCTGCGCGCGTGAAGAATCGACACACACACACACGCACGCACGCACGCACGCACGCACGCACGCACGCACGCACGCACGCACGCACGCACGCACGCACGCACGCACGCACGCACGCACGCACGCACGCACGCACGCACGCACGCACGCACGCACGCACGCACGCACACACGCGCACACACACACACACACACACACACACACACACACACACACACACACACACACACACACACACACACACACATTTTCGTGACCGTACGTATACCACCGTCAGCTATCCCACGATACTAATACGGCTTACAACTGTCCAGTCTTGGCTTCACGGAGGCGAGCGACTGTTGAAAATCGATAGAAAATCAAAAGACAATCTACGGTCACAGCTACAAGCTACAGTCTCCGTACAGACCATCGTACAGTGATGGTCGGTCGATTCCGGCTGATTCATCCCGTGTCTGGTGGTGGTGTAACCGTCGGTCGCGATGGCGCCATGTGACGCGATGTAAGCGTCCGCCACTTTCTTGTCTGATCCCCGTCACTTCCTAGTCTGATCCTCGCCGCCGGCCCAGCATCACACATCCGTCTCGGTCGGACAATCCCATATCATACCACATCCGCCCGGGGCGGGGTGGGGCCTGCAGCTGAGGCCACGTGGTCTGATCCCCGCCGCCGGCCCCGCATCACAGCAACTCGGTCGGACGGCCGGACGCAAGGAGACGTACCGCTTCCTATCTGACCCGCCGGCGGCCCGCGTCTGACCCCGCCGGCGGCCCGCGTCACAGGAACTCGGCTGGAAAAACCCCCACGCCTGCGGCGGAAGTATGAGATATGGGCACGCGCCGAGACTTGTAGACACTTGAGCTCTGTTGTGAAAAACACGCATTGCACTGACAGCAGTGGCGGCGGAAGGGGAAGGGGGGCAGGGGGGCAGCTGCCCCCCCCTCCACTCAAGAAGTTGGGGGGGGGGGCAGCAAACGTATGATCCCCTTCCCCCATAAATTTGTTAGAGGGTCTCTCCAAGAAGTTGACCGAAGGCCCCGAGGAGTCCCCTGCCAGCCTGAGGGGACTTCTATGGCCGACAGAAGGACCTCAGTCGGCCTGAGGGGTCCTCGGTAGGCCTGAGGGGCCCTCGGAAGGTCTGAGACTTCAACATGGGCCTGTCCGACGTTTTTTTTTGCGACCATTTAGGGGTGCTGCAAAATATAGTGGCCCAAATCCGAGGAGATGCCATTTCGCGCCATTTTTGTTTTTGGGTGGGGGCTTTGACCGTGGGAAGGGGTGCCCTTTGGCCGAGGGAGCTCTGGTTTTCTTTGCCCCCCCCCCCCCATCCGAAAATACGATCCGCCGCCACTGACTGACAGGCTAGCCAAAACCTTCACGCTTCGGAGTTCCGTCAAACGATTTATACTGCACTTGTCTTTGCAAAGACCTGGTGCTCTCCTGTTATCTTCCCCAAAAATATGCACTTAATTTTCAAGACGAACATAATGCAATATTTCACACGGCTCTAGGCATAAACGTATCCGACCAATACTCCAGGTACGAAATAATGACAAATCGAGAGCTCATTGTAGTGTGTCTGGTGTGACCGACTTTCTGAAGGAAAGCTCCCAAGCTAGCTGATATGTATGTACATACATACACTGCATACATACATTATCCGCAATCACGCAACGACTTCGTACGTCCAGTAGCAAAACGGTGCGGCGAAGGACGAATCACTTTCTTATTAAGGGGACAGACGAAAAAGGATCGATTGAGCCGCAAAAAGCAACGAGCAATCTCGATACGTATCGGACTATGCATGCTGAAAAGTGCACGCATATATAAAGCAGATGCACTGAAGACCACATTGCTCGCTATTTATAGAACCGATGATAGCATCGATCAATTTGGTCATACAAACTATGACGTGGCTCGGATGCGACATCGAACGATACATCAGGGATGTAGGAACGTCACGAAAAGTGTGTGTGTGTGTGGGGGGGGGGGAGGGGGCAGATAAACTTTGACCTCGTCTTGAGAGAAACCCAACCTCCTATGCAATATTTCAGACTTGGGCTCTTCTCGCCTTTTGCCATCAACAATTTTCCTCAACAAGCAAAAGAAAAGATTTTAGCAAAATAATTGGCCGAAAAGTGAGGGGCCCATGGCCCCCGGCCCACCTGTTCCTACGCCTAAGCATATGTTTCCCCGCTCAGTGGGGAAACATATGCATTGTATACATGAACTACTATGATATTGCTCTGGGTTCTGAATTTTCAAATACCGCTTTAAAAAGACATAACAATTTTCCCTTTGCATTTAGGATTAATGGGATACCTGGCCCCTTTGTCTTTTTAACATTATTCTACATAAGCAGTTGATCCCACGCATTGCCAACGAATGATTACCGGCGGTACTTTAAACAAATAAATTCTCCCGTTCCGGTTTTATAAAGCAAGTCTTTATTATCTAACATTGGAGTTTTTCGTGACATATATATAGTGCTTATAACATGAACAAACACAAGTTCACTTGAAACCTGTCAGTTCAAACGGACTGCTAGATATTAAGCCCAGTCAGGTATGCATGCTCTCAAATTGACAGCGGTTCTCATTTGTTGCAGATCGCCACTTCATGTCACCATAAGTCCCGGTATGCCCGGTATGACTGCATAATGGCAGCCGCAGTGGCAATCGGACGTTAATCTGTCACATCACAGACAGATGGGCTGCGCAGTGGGAACCCCGGGGTGGCTCAGTGGCCCCGCCCTCCCTCCGACCTTGCGTGGCCGCCGCAGGGACCGTTTGTTACGGTGAGCCGACCCGATGACACGCGTCAATCGATTCCGACGGTGCACTGGGACACAGATCGTCACCGGCCGCCGTCACGGCACCGACCGGGTGCAGCACAACCAGGACGTCACGGCACCGACCGGGTGCAGCACAACGGATGGTCAGATAGGCAACGCACAGTCGGACGCGCAGTTGACAGTGGTGGGCAACGCACACGGGCCGCTGTGACTGGTGCCGGCACTCGGAAGCTGGCTTTCGAAAGTTCCGATACCTTTCTTGTGCCGCTTTCGGAGGTCAGTCTGTTGAACTGTTTGCAACACAAATTCGAGCAGAGTGGTCAGGACTCAGGACTCTGGTGGACCGGGCATCACAATTCACGGGTTTCGACCAAATATGACATGCTGAAAAAACAAGGTGTCAGTTGGCAAGCTATCGCCGACGATTTGTTTTTGGGAGGGGCACATCAACAGCCCATGTCGAATTTTTACCTCGTCCAGCAGTGAACGAGTTACTCCGTGTCGTGTGCCGTGCCGCTCCGATCCGATATTGCGATATTGTGACTGTGTGCGGTACACGCGTGACCCGACTGAAGGTCAGAGGCGAGGCCGAGCTGGAGGCGATCGGTGAAGCTTTGCCAAGGAACGCAAATATGGCACAAGTATGAAATACCAGTATTACGAATTAATGATGCTCGTAATGTTAAAATTCACCCATTTAAACCATGGGAGGTTGCCCACACTGGCAGAATAGGTTCGAGTCGCTTCGGTGCTTGTTATTTGCTGCTGGGCGGGATGACCTGCGGTCGGGACAGCGGCGGCCGTAAACAAGTTATAGTATGCCACCGGCTGGGCGGACCGTGCTCCGACTCGGGCTCGTTAAACTGGCATCACTAAATCCTGTCCGTGGACTGGAATTACGTGATCGATGGTTGGGGTCAGGGTGCACGCAACAAGCTATGTTTATAGGGTTCCAGAAATTCATACATTCAAACATTCTGAGATTTTAAATAACAAAGGAAAAAGTACATTTAAGCTAAAGCTAACATTTTGTCAAGACCAGATATAGACATAAAATAGACGCATGTCTGAAACGTACTGTGAAATGTTCACCAACACCAGATGTGACCGTAGCGTCAAACGCAGTGCCTTTAACTTTCTGCTGCTTATAGTATGTAGTCAGCCTACGGCCAGCTCTCATATTGGTTCTCCACAGCAGTCCACACAATGGTCTGGACGTGAGAGGCACAGGCCAGTCATACTGGGCGTGGAGGGCAACGAGTCAGACCGCTGCGACTTAACAAGGGAACACCGCGCCGGTCAGCACCCCGGCGCGCTGATGACTCGCAGTCGCCTCGGCCACCACACAGCACCGCACAGCACCCGCAGCGTATTTCCTTTGTTAGACCAAGAAGTGCCACATCCACGTACCTTTCATACTTAGGGAGCCATAAGTCAGTAAAAATATAGATATTTCTTTGAAATTCGGTTTGGACATCGTCCATACGTGGTTCCCCAATATATATTCCGCCTTTTGAATATATTTGGAAATGTAGATTTTGTGATGAAAACCCTTTTTTTATTAAAAATCCACAAACTCGAAATTTTCCAACAATATTCAAAAACCGGAATATATATTGCAGAACCAAGTATGGACAATGCCCAAATCAAATTTCAAAGCAATATCTATATTTTTGACTGACTTATGGCTCCCCTAAGAGAAGTGCCACGCCGACGTGGACAGGCGTCTAGCGACTAGTGCTGCGCGATAGCAATGCTGAGTGAAGTGACGTAACGGCGCCACTATAGGGTGATGAGCGAAGCTGTGTTATTTCGTGTGGGGTTCATGTGGGTTGATCTGACAGCGGCAGATGTGTCTTGTCTCAGAATATGTTTACTCAGTTCCGTGTAGTCTGAAACACGTTTACGAAGACGAAATATACGGGCAAGTGTATTACTTGAACGTTGTAGTGGTACGTGGTCCGTTTATTTATTGTCGGTCTTGGGTATCAAATGTGTTGTGCAGTCAGCTACGAACTTCGCGCGTGCCGTTAGACTAAGTTGTGTGCACAGGTCACACTTCTGCCGCCCCGGCCGGGCTGGCTTACGCTGCCTCCGGCTGTGCCGTTGCGGCTGCGTTCCGGACGAGTGGGTCACGTGATGGGATGTCACGAGACCTGGTGTGTGATTGGTTGGTGTCTGGCACCACCCAGTGATAGACTAGTACGCATGACCTGGGACTTTAGGGTAATAGCTGCCATGGGATAACACTGAATGGAAGGGGCTTGGGTCTTATAACTGCAGTTGCTGACGCCTTTGTTTCTGGCTTAGACGTCAAATCGCGTGCGTCGCATGTTCTTGCGAATCGGCGTGTAGATTTCGGTCATGTCTATCGTTAAGATATTTTCAATGAACTGCCGTGGCCTTGGGCAATTCAAGAAGAGAAAAGATGTGTTAAACTATCTGAGAAGTTCTGATGCTGATATCATTATGCTGCAGGATATTCATTGCAATAGCCAGAAATTGAAGTCTTTCAGAAATTGCTGGGGAAGAGACCTGTTTATTTCCCCGGGGACTAACAATTCTAGAGGAGTCGCAATCTTACCTAATCAAAGAGTACAGCTTGATATTTTGAGGGTAAAGCATGACGATATTGGAAACGTTATTTTGATTAAAGCGGTGATTACCAAAACTTTTGAGGTCTTGCTTATTTCAGTCTATGGGCCAAACGAGGATAATCCTACTTTTTATAAGGAGTTGTCAAAGATGATAAATGAAATGACAGAATGTGATGAATCTCTACCAGTTATAATGTGCAGTGATATAAATATTGCCCTAAATCAACAGCTTGATACCTTCAACTATGACAGAGAGAATAATGTGGGAGCAAGAGGCGAATTAAAACAGTTAATGGAAATACACGAGCTTAAGGACTCTTTTAGAGAACTGAATCAAGATAGGAAAAGATATACGTGGAAAAAAATTAGTCCAAATGTGAAACAAGCTCGTTTAGATTATGTCTTAGTGTCTTCAAATATTTTAGGTAATGTTCAGAGAGCTGATATCGTGCCCGATCACTCAGCGGTGCGTATCGATGTCGTCATAAATCAGCATAGTAGAGGGAAGGGTTGGTTTAAATTCAATGTATCTCTGCTTAAAGATGAAGAGTATTTATCACTTATGAGAGAAACGGTGTACGACACACTGGAGCTTTACTCTCTTCCTGTATATACGCGGGAGTTTCTTATGGAAGACCTTGGACAGACAGCTCAGTTCAATGTTTCACACTCCTTGTTATGGGAAGCCTTGATATTGAATTTACGGACGCATACAATTTCGTACTCAATTAGCCAACGTAAAAATAAATTGACATTCGAGAGGAACTTAGCTAGGGATATACAACAATTAGAAGCAGAGGTCGACCAGAATCCACAGAACATGGTAAAACAGCAATTTCTGAAGGACAAAAAAGAGTTTGAAGGGTATCGCGCCCAGAAAATCGAAGGTAGTATAATTCGCTCAAGATGTTTGTGGTATGAGAAAGGAGAACGAAGCAATAAATATTTTCTTGGCTTGGAGAAACGTAACTATATGAGTAGATTAATTGCATTCTTAAAGATAGACGGGAGAATGATTTACTCGCAAAAGGAGATCATGCAGTGTTTTGTCGAGCATTATCGGGACGTTTTTTCTCAAAGCAATGAAATTGACCGCAATACAGAGACTTACTTCAAGGCAAGCGACCTGAAACAGCTGTCCGAACAGGAACACACCAAACTAGAGCGCCCGATAGAAATGGCAGAGCTAGAGCAAAGTTTGAATGCAATGAAGGGTAAAAGTCTCCTGGAAGCTCTGGCTTTCAGCCGGAGTTTTATAAGGTGCTGTGGACATACATCAAGCATTGTTTTTATAGAATGTGTCAAGGAAGTCTAAGTCAACAAACACTTCCACTAACGTTGCGTGGAGGTGTTTTGATACTGATACCAAAGGCCGGCAAACCTAGAGACGTTATACAAGGCTACAGGCCAATAACCCTGCTTAACACTGGTTATAAGATAATATCGGCAGCAATAGCACAACGTCTAAAAGGAGTATTGCCTTCGATTATAGGACCGGAGCAAACAGGCTTTGTACCAGGCAGGTTCATAGGGAGTGCAACAAGGTTTGCATACGATGTATTCACAGCGTGAACGAGACAGGATCGCAAGGGTTATTTGTGTCCGTGGACATGGATAACGCTTTTAATGCAATTGAATGGAGTTAGATAAGGGCGTCTCTTTTAGCTAGAGGTTTCCCCAGAATATCGTAGACTGGTTTAACACCTTATATAATGAATCTTTCTCCCGTCTGACGTATAACGGTCATATTTCAGAACCAATACGTCTAAGTAGATCTGCACGTCAGGGCGATCCAATTAGTGGTTACCTATTCATTATTGCACTAGAATACTTGTTGGATAAAATTAGAACCAATTAAAATATCAAAGGCATCAAAATAGGTACAAATGAAGTCAAACTGTCGGCATATGCCGACGATGTACTGTGCCTGTTAGACGGTAGTCCAAATTCAACACGCCAGCTGTTCGCGGAGCTCGGCACCTTTGCTAAATTCTCAGGTTTAAAACCAAACATTGAAAAAACGACAGCGATGAGGATTGGTGTTGAAGACTCGAGACGGCAGACATGTGAAGATGTGTGCATACCTTTGACAATGAAGGATAACGTTAAGATTTTGGGCATAATATTTAGCAATAGACTTGCTGACATTACGATGCTCAACTATGAGACAAAAATAGATGGAATAGAAAGATTGCTCAGTCAATGGAAGAGGCGACAGCTAACTATCACAGGGAAAATTACTGTGCTTAAATCACTGGTGCTGTCAAAACTAACACATATCCTCACTACACTGCCTCAGCCAAAGGAAGAGATGATTTCCCAGTTAGAAACCATGATGCAAAGATTTGTTTGGAACGGGAAGCGAAACAAAATAAGAAAAGAAGTTTTGACATTACCATACGCGTTAGGTGGTCAGTGTATGACATACCTGAGGTCTTTCATCACCGCACTGCAAATAACGTGGGTGAAGAGGGCTCTCATCACGACCCACCCCTGGGAAGTTATTGCCAGGCATGTACTATCTGTTGGGGAGATTAATTTGTTTGGGATAAAGGCAGTAGTTTCATGAAGTATCTTAGCAATAAAATAAGTAATATATTTTGGAAGGAAGTTACCTACAGCTGGGGGTACTTTCGTTAGCACATTTAAGTTAGAAGACCTGACTATGGGTAGTATCTCTTTGTGGAAATCCGACTATACGAAATACAAAACTGATAAGATCGGCCAGTGGGTGCACAGAGGGCTTTTGCACTTCAATGATTTACGAGCATCCTCCGGGGATATAATGACTTTTGCTGAAGCGAAACATGTATATAACCTGCCTGGGACATTCCTGGATTATGCCGGCCTTTTAAATAGCTTACCTGGAGCATACGTAATGTCCAAAGACAAAATTGAGGCGCCAATAATTGCAGAACAAATCAGATATCTTCTGGGAGGAAAGAAAGGTACGAAACATATTTATAATCGCTTAACGCAGTGCAGAAATACTATTAAACATTGGGAGAACAAATGAATTGAACAGTATGGTGAAATAAATTGGCCAGAAACATATCGAGCGGTCCGCTTTGCAACTAGCTCCTCCTACTACTGGGCATTGCACTACACAATTATTACGTTTATAGCGGTAACAAATAAGCTGCTTTATAAAATGGGAGTGAGAGAGATTGATTGCTGTGACAGATGTAAAAGAAGCCCAGAAACGCTACGTCACAGATTTTGGTCGTGCACGATTGTAAAAAGATTTTGGAGTTTAGTTGAAGATTGGTTAAACAGCCATACATGCGTACAGCCAAGAGCGGTTTTGGAAGAAAAACACGTAATGTTAGGATTCCATGATAGCGGGCGGCTTTGGAGACATGCCATTATTGTGGGGAAATCAATAATCCAGCAGCAGACGGATTTAAGTGTTACACAATTCGCAGCTCGAATCAGTCAAGATTTTCAGACTGAGAAACTTGCAGCATATATGAATAGCTCATTTCCAGTATTCATAAAGAAGTGGGAACCACTAAAGCAGTTCCTAAACTTGAATCCGCAAGGCCATGACAGTAGATAGGGGAGAGGCAGTAGATAGGTACTAGATATTAGATAGGGAAAGAGAGAGGTGCAGAGGCTGTCCAGGGCAGTTGTCGTATCGGAGATGTGCTGTGTTACGAGATGTTTCGAGATGTTAATGTTCATGTGGTGGCACGAACGGTGTATGTGTACAATAAATAATGAAAAAAGAAGACAAAAAAAAGAAAAAAAGAGAAAAAAAGAAGAAAAGTGCCACATCCGACGTATGTACCTTTCATACTTAGGGAGCCATAGGTCAGTCAAAAATATAGATATTGCTTTGAAATTCGGTTTGGGCATTGCCCATACTTGGTTCTGCAATATATATTCTGTTTTTTTTTATACAAATAATATTGTTGGAAAATTTTGATGTGGAAATTCCCCCTCCCCCCCCCCCCCCCACAAAAAAAAACATTTGATCACAAAATCAACATTTTCAAATATATTCAAAAAGCGGAATATATATTGGACAACCAAGTATGGACGTTGCCACAACCGAATTTCAAAGCAATATCTATATTTTTGACTAACTTATGGCTCCCTAAGTATGAAAGGTAGGTGGATGTGGCACTTCCTGGTCTACCGATGGAAATACGCCACCCCCGCACTGCACACACATCCCGGCTTCTGGTTTCTCGGCATTATGAGTCACCCGAACAGCAGGCACGGGGCGGGCACGGTATTTCCCGCACTCGCTCACCTCAGGCAGGGCACGGTATTTCTCGCACTCGCTCACCTCACAGCCACCGGTGTTTCCGCCGAGATATGTCTGACTCATTTCTGTCCAGATATGTAGGTCGCTAGGCGTGCATAAATGGATGAATGGAATATGGATGAATGTATGAATGGATGGAAGGACGGAATGTCTCAGAGCGTTTCCCAGAGAGTGATTATGCGCGTGTTATGCCGTACTCGCACGTCTGTTCACGGACTCACGTCGCCCTCGTAGATCTGAGTGCCCACGTCAGCTCCGGTCTTGGAGGGCACGAAGAGCGGGGTGCTGGGCCGGTCGAGCATCGGGTCCGTCTGCACGGCCCGGTCCGTCTCCAGGCGGCGGTCACGGATCTGTCGATAGAGATCACCAGATGAACGTAACACACAGCACAGCATCGGGTCCGTCTGCACGGCCTGGTCCGTCTCCAGGCGGCGGTCACGGACCTGTCGATAGAGATCACCAGATGAACGTAACACACAGCACAGCATCGGGTCCGTCTGCACGGCCCGGTCCGTCTCCAGGCGGCGGTCACGGATCTGTCGATAGAGATCACCAGATGAACGTAACACACAGCACAGCATCGGGTCCGTCTGCACGGCCTGGTCCGTCTCCAGGCGGCGGTCACGGACCTGTCGATAGAGATCACCAGATGAACGTAACACACAGCACAGCATCGGGTCCGTCTGCACGGCCTGGTCCGTCTCCAGGCGGCGGTCACGGATCTGTCGATAGAGATCACCAGATGAACGTAACACACAGCACAGCATCGGGTCCGTCTGCACGGCCCGGTCCGTCTCCAGGCGGCGGTCACGGATCTGTCGATAGAGATCACCAGATGAACGTAACACACAGCACAGCATCGGGTCCGTCTGCACGGCCCGGTCCGTCTCCAGGCGGCGGTCACGGATCTGTCGATAGAGATCACCAGATGAACGTAACACACAGCACAGCATCGGGTCCGTCTGCACGGCCCGGTCCGTCTCCAGGCGGCGGTCACGGATCTGTCGATAGAGATCACCAGATGAACGTAACACACAGCACAGCATCGGGTCCGTCTGCACGGCCTGGTCCGTCTCCAGGCGGCGGTCACGGACCTGTCGACACAGGTCACCAGATGAGCATAGCGTGTTCCACAGCAGAACGGTTCATCACACGGTTCAGCTGTACAAGAGCTGTCACTAGTCGCACAACCGTTAGTTTCCGGTTTTATTTGCTTCAATGTCTTCATCTGCTCGAAAACTAAATGATAAAAATGGCCACGTAACTCAGAAGCAACAATACGTGAAACGGTAGATACACAAGCCTTGTTTGGTGAGGCTAAACATTAGTAGCTATTAGAGACTTAAGCTGTCCGAAAAGGCTAAATTTAGCCTGCGATAATAGGACCATAGGCCTCCTATTAAGGCATATCATTCCTCGGTGTATTTACCTGTGTGATATACAAATGACAAAGGTCTCGGCTATCCCCATATTTTTTCCCTTTCAAGTAGGCATAAAGCTACTAATCTTGAGAGAGAAAAAAACGATCTGTATACTGATGAGTTCAGATGTAGAGTTTTCCTTCTTTTCTCTGCAGTGTCATCAACAAAGCACACCCCTATCGCAGACTGCAGCGAAACGTGGCGTGACCTTTGACGCTGTTATAAATTCGTGAGTGGAGCGAACTGAATTTCACGGTGGGACCGTTTGTGGAAATGGCAGCGCAGCACGTCACACTTTATGTCCATCCACCCCCGGCGAAATAAAGGTGGCGAAATAAAGGTAGCGAGGGCGTTGACCGCAGTGATTTATAGTCGGTCGCGTGTGAGCCAGACTGTGCAGTGTGCACCGCTGGCTGCTATCACTTAGTGCCTTAAAGGGAGTGTGCCTACTGTTTTGGAATGCCAAAAATATTTTGCATACGGTAAGTAACTATTGGTTTGATTGTTGTATATGATGAAATTCACATCTGGAGCCCCTTAGTTGAATTTTCATTTATATTGTTTTTTGATTATTTTTTGTTTCGATATGTATAAAACGATCGCCACTATGGCGATGTTATGTACAACGGCGCACATAAGACGATACAATTACGGTCACATCATGCAAGATAGAAAGACAAGTTTTACACAGCACGTTCTTGCCACTGTGAACTTTATTATGTGAAAGTTTTGTAGCTCTAAATTAATATCTTCTTCAAAAAATGGCATCGGCCATCATCGAAACGGTCATCATCGAAAAACATGATGGCCGTCCAGTTTCTGTTCGGCTGCTGTTGTCAGCGTGCACGAGCTGTTTTGTTGAATTGCTATTGGCCGGCGCTAACAATATGCTAGCAGTTTAATCGATAGTTGCAGTGCTTCTAGTAGCGGAAGCCCTCTGGAGTCTACCCGATAACTTTTTGCTCCCAGCAAGTTCCTGGAGTCTTTGGAATATCTCAGCAACTAGGGCGAATCTGGAGAAATGAAGTCATGGGTCAATTCATAAAATTATGTTCTATAGACCAGTGTCAATAACCCCAAATCAGCGATGTGAGTAGAGTAGGCACACTCCCTTTAATAAATGAGGACGAACAAGTTAACAAGCATACATCGCTCAAGGTCTTGTGCCCTATTTAAGCAAATAATACGATTTGTCAAATTCTCCAACAACTCAATCCACCTTTGGCGCGGTTACGAGATCACAGCTCTGCAGTTGCCAGAAACCAGACATAAAATACACTACACATTAGCAAGGCGATCGCAGGATCCTGGGGGTTTGGTTCCGTTTCATCAGCAACAGCGTCCCGGAGCGAGAGAGCTGCGCTGCTAATCATTTCTGACAGCCTGATGACAGCCGCCGCGGCCACCGGCTGACCTGCGCCGCACATGTCGCGTGCTTCGCCGCGACCGATGCGGCGGGTCGCGTGCCGCGCCAGACCGTTCGCTCCATACTAATGAGGAGAATATTGATGTTGCGAGCCCCTGGCGTGACCATGGTGTTCATCATAATTGGCATGGCGGCGCCCAATATATTATGTCTGCGTTACAGCTTACAGGGAGGCACAGAGGCGTGTCTGTCTTCCGCCCACGCTCTGCAGGCTGGTAAAGTGGAGCAATGACTCGAAATGCAGAACTATGGACGCGGCTTTGCTGTCGAAAGCAGCCACAAATATGACAATATGTTCGGCTTGAAGGAAAGGTTTTTATCCAATATCAGTTGATCTCAGAGAATGGGCAACGTGTGTCGATCCCATTGATGACAGTTGGTATACAATGCAGCCTTCTTGAATACTGGGAAGTCGTGACTTGCACTTTGCACGTGATGCTTCAGGAGCGGCATGACACGTGATCTAGATGCTCTCTCCTGCAGAGTCGGTATTTCAGGAGTGGCCTCGCAAGAGTGATTCAGATGTTCCCACCTGCAGGATTGGTGTTCACCACTGCTCCTCCCAAATATGACAAGATTACAATATTACAAGTGGCGGGTATGTGCTGCCGACATCAGTACATGGGACGGTACGCACCTCCTCCAGGTAGGGCTCCGTCTGGACGCGGTAGTGTTTCCGGCCGGCCACCGCCGGCGGTGTGCGGATCCGCTCGTCGCGGCGCCGGCCGCTGGCCAGGCCGCGCCGCGCCGCCGGGCCATTCTGCAGCCCGGCATCGCGACGCCGCGCCTCCTGGTAGCGGATGATGTCTGTCAGGCTGGGGCCGCCCTGAAACGGAGACAGATACGGTGCAGCTGCACTCAAAAGGCGCGGGCAAGTATGGTGCAGTTGCACTCAGACGATGAGGGTTAACTGCCCCGCAGGAGCAATATTCGACTACATCGCCACTAACTAGAGACGAAACGAGACATATCGTACGCAGACAGGAGACTGTCACGTCACCCATCGTAACCGTAAGTGGCACTTAATCGCCTGGACATCCGGAGAATGATTCTGCTGTTGGTGTCGCGATATCATTGCAATAACCAGCACGATGGAATTCCAAGCCTGCCTTCTCAGAGCCGAGGTCGATAATTAGGAGACTCGTGGTCACGTTAGGCGAGGTAAGACTGAGGGACAGACACCTCCGTTTCCGTAACTCGGGCCACCAGTACATCAGGCAGGTGCAGCACTATAAATCCGCCGTGATTGTGGCCGGTAGCAGCGATGGAGTCGGGGCTGATCGGCCGTGACCGATCACCGATGGCAGGTTGATCGATTCATTGAGCGACGCTCCAGGGCCGGGCCCGGCCAGTGTAGTTCAACGAATGAAGTCTGAGCTTTGATTTGGTTCTTTATTTTCCTACCACCAAAATATATTTAAAGGTCAAGGTCGACCTCTATTTAATGAAAATTATTCGGAGGACAACTGCATTAAAACGGAACCTTCAAATCTTATGATTTTAAATATATTGCATGCCTATTATATACGCACCTTTTCATTTACTATGACCTTCAATAACAGTGGGTGGTGACTAAAATATACAAAGCATGTCATTATCATGATCAGTGAATGTATGCTCCGAATTATAACCCCTGAATTATAATGGTATTTGTGAGGAAAGACTGATGGTTGTATTTAACGCACGTGCGATATTTGCGATAAGCCACGACACGAGTGCACAGACTGTTCGACACACCATGCTCAGTGCAGAACGGGACAACAGATAATGGTGGTACTCACAGTGTTCACTATTGTCTGCAGGAAAAAACAACATCAAGCAAGTCAGCTTGCTGATAAGATTTAAATGGGAATCGAGCTAACACGATGTTGACAATTTACTCTAGACAAAAGATAAACCTACTCAAGGGAAAACTTATCGGTTCTGTTATTTTGAAAATGTATGTTTTCAAGGGCCATCCAAGCCACCGTTCATTTCAACCGTGAAGAGGAGCTAGCCATAACACACCAAGGTTGTGAATGTAACGGTACAATGACATCATCATGCACAATAACAGTATAATATAGTGGCTAAAACAATAACGGTGGTGCGTGCCTGGTTGAAATGTGTAGTGTAGATGCTGACAGCATGTCAAAGATACGAGTTAATTTTGCATATATGTTTCCAATAATGATCAAAGTTTACAGCATGATACAAGAGTTTGATATACCTACTTGTATTGAAACGGTAGCTTATCGGCTTTGTATCTAAACTTTAGTCTATCAGCGACTTGAATGCATGTCATTATCTAAATAATCCTAAATGTGAATTGCGAGCAAATATGCACGCAGCATCGGGTTCATATCGTGTTGTAACGTTCATCTGTTAACCCGGTATTGACTGGGGTCTCAGCAGAACGCCACTGACCGGGGGGGGGGGGGGGGGGGGAGGCGCTAAACGCCCCCTGGTTATCTTCCGAACCAATGATCGCAGCGAGACGCGCAAGGCGGCAATCGAAAGCTCTCAATGAGATGAATCTAAAGCATACTCAAAAATGTCAAAGTGAGGTCAAATGTCAGGTCACGGTCAGGTCAAAGGTCAAAATCGACGTATTTGAGTTTATGGGTCATACTTTCCATCCAAAGTCTTCGATTACGACCATGATCACCCAAAGTGCTGCCAAAGGTATGATACACATCTCGCATGAGCTAAAGCGAGATTGTTGGCCAAGGTAAAGGTCAAGGTCAGGTCACAAAAGGTCACTATGCTAAAAATATATACGAAAGTCATGCAACACATGTTTTATGAGTCCTTTGCCACGTATAATTCGATAGTGAAAGTTATTTTACCACCCGACTTCATTTACGTGAAGTTAATGTCAAGTTCAGGTCAAGTTCATGCCACTGAAGGTCAACATTTTTTGATTGAGAAATCTAAATAAAAGGCATGTTTCTGGATCTGTTTTGTCTCAGAAATACAGTGGTGCCATTTATTTGTCTGTATCTGGTCAATAAAAGCAAAACAACGCAATTAAAAATATATCATGAGTTACCCATGCTTTAGATGCCAAAAGTCAGTCAGAAATGGTGATATCATTCTGAAATTTGGCATGGTAGTTTCCCATATGTGGTTTTCTGACATATATTCCGTTTTTTATATCCTTGAAAATTTTATTTTGGGGGCATTTTCCCCAACCATGTTTTGAAAATTTTCTGGGTCAAAAACTTAAATTGCATTTTGCTTAAAATATGGCATTTGTACGGTCTGTTATATTTTAGCTGATTTTGATGTAAAACTCGTGTGTAGTGACGTCACTAAATTTGCTATAACTCGAAATTTCTCGACGAAATTGTTTTATTTTTCACGGAAGACGTAAACGTGATTTAGAAGAAGGTACTCGAAGTTTCACGTTGATAGCGCTATTGGTTTTTGAGCTATTACGAAAATTCAGCAGGGGGGGGGGGCGTTAAACGTCCCCCCAACAATGGCGGCTTAAGCTTCGTGAATGATCATTAGGGATTGAGTTCCTTGCGCCACGTTTAAAGGAAATAGTTCACCTTCAACAAGGGGTTTTGAACTGAACTAGCAGTTTTGTAGCCCGTGTTGAGAAATCCTTATCTGCAACTTTTCTTGGCTGAAAAGACTCTCCAGCCGAAGATATTTGACTTTTTGACGAAGGAATGCGGCGCATATATGATGCACCGTACCGTCTGAAAGTGCCAGTACTGCCAGGGAGCATGCGCAGACCAATAACGCACACCATACAATTAATAATGTACGACCTTCTGTCTTGAATTGGCGCGATGTAGGACCATTTTTGAAAAGAAAAAAAGAAACTGTATTACAAAATATAATAAAATCGTGTTCTGAAAAATGTTCCGAAGGTGAACTATTTCCTTCAATCAACCAGAATGGTTATTGCGGCCAGGTTCCCGTCCGGTCAAGTTACGGTCTGAGGTCCCTAGTCCGCTCTCACCAGTGGCATTCCTGATATCTTATCGACTAGAAGAAAACAATTCAACCTAATTGCTTGTTGACTATAAATTACATAATGTTTGCTTTTTTGAGTGGATTATCGATGTTTTCTTTCAATGATCGATGGGTTCTGGCCCAGACGTTACTTTTTAACTTTAAAGGGAATAGTTCACCTTTAACATGGTGTTTTAAACTGAGATAGCAGAATTGTAGAGCTGGTCGAAAAATGGCTCGCAGTGAAATACTCCTCGCTATGCTAAGTATTTCGAAACAGAAGCTAAATTAATATTCGGTTTCGGGGCTACAAAGCTTCGTTGGTATTATGACCTCATACTCGCTGACGTCAGATTTGCGTCATATGCAGATTCCGTCGCAAACTATAGCCGTAACCAGGGTGAGTTGAGCCGTAACCGCGTGTTCGCGTGTATTTTATAGTAACCATGAAACTTCGATGGGTTACGAGAAACCAGCGATTTTTTGTGTGAAGTAGAGATATTGTATCGGAAGATTCAGAAACTCGAGCAACGTGTCCTATTTTGCGTACTGTCACTAGTCCGCCATTATTATGTTCAATAGCTCTTCCATATCTGAGCTGCCATATATTATGCATGACGTCATACAATGCTATGAAGTTTTGTTTAGGCCATCGAGGAGAGAAGAGAACAATGCTCATTTTTCGACGGATATCCATCTATCGTCCGAACAAATGTCATACTCGTTTTTACAGCTCAAAATACCCCGTATAGCCAAATTTCAAAGACAACTTTCAAGGTAACCTATTCTCTTTAATCAGAGCCATTTTTACCCCACACGGAATGCAAACGGAAGTCAACGGAAGTAACCGAACTATAGACATAACGGTACCGTTGAATGTTAATGACAGGTCTGTCGGGAAAGCAAAACGGCAAATGAGAGCATTGGCTGTCATCCAACCGAGTCTAGTATGGCGTTGAAGACGGTTGGCCCCAATCACACCGGATCGAACCTTCACCCAGCCAGAGCGGACTCAGAGGTGGCCGAGTCACTTCTGACTTGCCTTTGCGCAAGCTGAGCAGCGACATCCCCACAGCGTGCTCAAAAACACCTGACCGGTGTGATTAGCCTGCGAAACAGACAGCGAGCTAATGGTTAAGAAGCCTACTACCACTACAACTAAGCAAAATAGTCTTATATTTGACAACAACCATTGCCACGCATTTTAGGCGCACTATAAAGAACATTCACTGAATGGACAAAAACGTTAAGCTTGGTATTCTAAATTTCCATAACCCTCAAAGCACAAACATCACTACCATGAAAATGCATGTGTTATTTAACCATACACTTTTAAATGACAAGGCTTAGGCAAACCGTCAAGGTTTCATGCCAATGTATTCGTGCATTTACTCGTAACTACTTATTTAACCCTCGCGTATATTTAAGGTTCTGATCACTTGGCAGGCGGATTCGCTTGCCAAGAATTTCGGAAATATGAAATAATGCGATACAGAGCATTGGTCGCTTCAACTTTATTCACTTCATATATGCATCACTCGCTGTGTACATTCCATACTATTTATTATTTATTTGTGTCCTTTATTCCATTCATGTGTGTATCAGATGGGCAGTATTGCGGAAAGCGGTGTTTGTTGATGAAGATGTGTTGTTTGGTAGGTATCGCATTGACGAAGTATGTTATTATGCAGCATAAGGGTTACAATTGGGCCATTTATTGTGATTGATGATTAACTGCTTGATTAACATTGGGTCATTGGGCCTCAAGGCCATTGATGCAATTATGTTTACTTTTATCCATTTGAAGACACATTAGAACCAGAGATAAATGACTCTGAACTCAAAACCAGTAAAATTCAAACAAATTTGACGACACACTGAAAACGCTCCACGGCTCCATCCTAATAATGGGTAAGGTGTGCTTTAAATAATTAATCAGAGCATCATGGTCGTGTGCTTCTAAATGGGAGGCACCGCTTGAAAGCTTAGCAATCCTACCGCAAGATGTCACTCAAGTCGGTCGGACCGATTGCACGGCGGCTTATGCAAGCGTTTTTGCGTTTTTACCCTTCTCTGGGCCCTGGTGGACTTTCTTTGGGCCCTGGTGGACCTTCTTTGGGCCCGATCGGTATGAAAGGCGAAACGGCACCACTTCCGACCACGCCGCGTCGATTGGTGAAGGTCCCGTGTCCCTTCCCCTCCTCTTCCTCTGATAGGTTCTGAGTTTCAGCGTGACAGTAGCGCATATATTTTCTCTGGGCCCTCGCTTCTTTGGGCTTGATCGGTATGACATGCGAAACGGCACCGTTTCCGACCACGCCGCGTCGATTGGTGAAGGTCCCGTGTTGCTATCTCGGAAAGGTTCTGAGTTTCAGCGGGGCAGTAGGCAGTAGCGTTTTCGGATCTTCCTTGGGCCCTCGTGGGCCTACTTTGGGCCTGATCGGTATGAAAGGCGAAACGGCACCCCTACAAGAGCGTAGCTTTCGAATGGTGAAATAATGAAATCTCTAGATTATGTGGTTGCTGAGTTTTAGCGTTGCAGTGAACCGCGGCAGTTAGATGCAGTATTGTCACGTGTAGCGGACAAGGACCTTTCTACGCGGCGAGCACTAGCGACATCATGTTCCGGTAGTGGACACCGCGGCACGTAGTACCCAACGCGAAGTCGCGAGGGAAACATCCACACGTGCTGATCGTCGTCCACCGCCCCGCCGCCACAGAATTGTTTCGTTCGTGTTAATATTTCAAGTTGGTATGTCAATTTAGTGTCTTACTTTCGGCTTTCGGGTGCACATCTGGCCCGTCACCTGCGGAGCCTGTCGTATGCTATTGCATGTCTTTGCTGTCATGCGGCTATGTTGGCTTTTCCCTCGCCCAAAGGACATGCTGTGCCGGGCATGCCGGGAATACATAGACCTAAAACCACAGTCATACCTTTGCAAGCGCGAACATGCGGACTGCGGTATTTTTTTTTTGGGGTGTGGGGTGGGGAGGGGAGTGATTCTCTCCCACCCCGTAGTCCAGCCTATAGCTATATGCCGCCGCGGGTGGGGAGGAGAACCACTCCCCTCCGGGGCGGGGAACCGAATGAATTGCGCCAGTAGCCAGACTCGGCGTTTTTTTCTTCTTCTTTTTTCCCCCGGAACGGCCTATAGCCATTTTCCGGGGAGGGGCAATGACCTCTGGCAATTTGCCAGGCAAAAAACTACGTTAACCGGTTTATGTGACCCGGAGCAAACTAGGGACTAGGGCAGCTATTTTACGTTACTAATTACGTTAACCGGTTTATTTGTACCCGGAACAATTATTTGTTCAAAGTAAATATAATATCTAACATTACGTTAAGTATTTCGTTCAAGGTCAAAAATAAGTAAAACACGAGACACACATACATACATATTTTTATTACATACACTTGAACAGTGTCAGTGTTGGTGGAGCCGTGGGGTGCCGTCATTGCAACAGCGGGAGACTGTTGCCAGTCTCCCTAGCTCCGGCGCCTCGGCGAGACCTGGTTGTGGGGTGTGTTTAGCTGGGCGAAAAGTCCTGAATAATAAAAAACCCGGCGTCTATAGCAAAGGGGAAAAACCTGCGCGGTGGGCCAAAAATGCGCAAGGCAAAAAACCCCTGTTATATTTGTTTAGCTAAACGTGTTTGGTAGAGATAATCTAAGTGGGGACCTATCAATACAATATAACTATCACCTAACAGTGTAAAAAAGATTGACAGGGTGGATACTGCACCGCAGCGCAGTGGACACTGCACCGCAGCGCAGCAGCCACCGCACCGCGGCGCAGCATCGGCGTGTGATCTGGTTTGGCAGGGAATCATGCCGCCGCCAACGCAAAATCGAACATCAGCCATCGGCGTCCCATCGCAGAAATCCCCCGCCAAATCAGCCACGTCACGAACAGCCAAAGCACTAAACCATTCGCCGCGCGGCCGAGATCCAGCAGGGGGCCCCCGCAACAACACACCGGCAGCTGACACGCAACCCCACGTCGGCAGCAACATGATTTAATATACTGCACCGCAGCGCAGCGGACACCACACCGCAGCGCAGTGGAGTGAGCACCGCACCGCAGCGCAGCGGCCACCACACCGCAGCGCAGCATCGGCATATGTTATCAGGGGCGGGTGTTCAACTACTCAGCTTTGGCAAGAGCGGGGCAGAGGGGAGAGGAGGGTTGGGAGGAGCATTACGTTAAGAAATGAACAACGAATTCCAATGGAACCTTTCGTTGCGCGACTGATTTGGCAGGGAATCATGCCTCCGCCAACGCAAGACCGCACATCGGCGTCCCATCGCAGAAATCCCCCGCCAAATCAGCCACGCAACGAATTTCGCCGCGCGGCCGAGATCCAGCAGGGGGCCCCCGTAACAAGACACCGGCAGCCAACACGCAACCCCACGTCGGCAGCAGCGTGATTTTAACATAATTTAACATGCTGCACCGCAGCGCAGCGGACACTGCACCGCAGCGCAGCAGCCACCGCACCGCGGCGCAGCATCGGCGTGTGATCTGGTTTGGCAGGGAATCATGCCGCCGCCAACGCAAAATCGCACATCAGCCACCGGCGTCCCATCGCAGAAATCCCCCGCCAAATCAGCCACGTCACGAACAGCACCGGCCATTCGCCGCGCGGCCGAGATCCAGCAGGGGGCCCCCGCAACAAGACACCGGCAGCCAACACACAACTCCCGCGTCAGCAGTAACTTGATTTAACAGTTAGTCAGGAAGTTATTTCCGACTGGTTTGGCAGGGAATCATGCCGCCGCCAACGCAAAACCACACATCAACCATCGGCGTCCCATCGCAGAAATCCCCCGCCAAATCAGCCACGCAACGAACAGCCAAGCCATAACCATTCGCCGCGCTACCAATCCAGCAGGGGCCCCCGAGACAAGACACCGGCAGCCAACACACAACTCCCACGTCAGCAGCAGCACGATTTAACAGTTAGTCAGAAACAACTTAATGAAGTATTTGTTGGAGGTGATTTATTGTTTCTTGTTGAACCGTCTCAAATTGCGGCGGTAGCGGTTACTTTCAGGGGGGCTGGGGGGGGGGGGGGGGAGGGGCTACGAGGGAGCTGGGAAGGAGGGTGGGGGGAGGGGAGGGATGGCGGGGAGAGGCGGGCGGGCGGGGAGCTGGGGCGGGCGGGCGGGGAGCTGGGGCGGGAGGGCGGGGACTGGGCGGGGTTGCGGGCGACTTTCCGGGAGACGGCTCTCATGAGAGAGTCGTCCGAGGGGAGGTCCTCCGAGAATCGGCTCTCCGCTGGTGCTGGGGAGGCCGGGGAGGCGGGGCCTGAGTCGGTGTTCGACTCGGCTGGTTGGGCTGGGGAGCGCGGTGCCGGTGGATCAGCGGCAACGGCGCCTTCGAGGTCCGACAGAGATGCCTCGGGGAGCTGGGGTGGTGGTCGGGGGGTCTGTCGGTTGGGGGGTCTGGCGGGAGGCCGGTGGGGTGGGGGGAGGTTCCGGGAGGTGGGAGGGGCGGCCAAGCGCCGGGGGCGAGACCTGGGCTGAGAGAGGTGGAGGGCGGGGCGTCCGGTGGGCGCCGACTGTCGCCGCGCTTCAAGCGCTCTGTCTCGCGAGCGAGACCCCAGGCCAAACACCGGCGGTCCCAGGCCGGGTGGGCCTGGTCGCACGAGGCGCAGCGTGCTGCGCGCGTGCACCCTTCGGTGCCGTGCTCGCCAGCGCACCGACCACAGGTGGCGGTGCGCACCCGGCAGGTCCACTTGAGGTGGCCGTAGTGCCAGCACTGCTGACACTGCCGGGGGGGGGGGGGGGATCCACTCCCTGACGGGGGCAGCCACGTACCCACAGTGGATGTGGGTCGGCAGCTCCTTGCCTCGGAAGCGGAGCCGAATCAGCGGGTTGGGCTGATCGGGTCGCCGCTTCGATGGCGACAGGCGAGTCACCTCGCACACCACTTGGTGTGCGAGTTCCCGGAGGAGATTGTCCTCCGAGAGCTCGGCCACGTCTGGGCACCATGCCAGACCCTCCACGGAGTTGAGGTGCGCCGGGGCCTCCACGGCGACCCTCACTCCGATGAAGGTGGTCCGTCCCATGACACTGACGTTCTGTTGGGACGTCAGTGTCTCGATCAGGAGTGCTCCCGATCGAATGGGTTTGGCGCTGGCTACGTCGCCACAGATGGCGACCAGCCAGCGCCGGACCTGGAACGGGTTGACATTCCTAAATGGAATGCCATCCGCTCGCCACATAAGGAGGCAAGCGGGCCCGTCCGGGGGGGGGGGGGGGGTGGGGTCGGGGGGGAGCCGTGCTCCGGGTCGGACCCTGGGAGGCCCCTGAGGGGAGCGGGGAGTGGATCCGACCGGGGAGGTGCGACGTCGCGTACCGGGGGGGGGGACCCCAGAGGGGGGTCGGAGGGTCGGGGGGACGGAGGGGCGGAGGGGCGGGGGGTGGGTCGGGGGGTCGGGGGGACGGAGGGGCGGAGGGGCGGGGGGGTGGGTCGGGGGATGGGAGTCCGGCAACGGCCGGGCCCCTGGACGGGGCGGGCGGGGCCCCTGAGGGGGGCTGGGAGGGGGACTGGGAGGGGGACTGAGCGGCGGGCGGGGGGCCCCAGTCCGACGGCGTGATGGCCGGGTCGGGTCGGGGAGATGGTCGGCACCGGTCCACCACAGGTTGGTGGGCGGGTCGGGCAGGCGGGGGGGACCGTCCAGGGGGGAACGCGGACGCGCTCCGGGGAACCCCGGAGGGGGGTCGGGGGGGGGGGGGGGGGGGGGGGGCGGCGGGGCGGGGGGGGGGGGGGTCGCCATGACCGGAGGAGGGAGGGGAAAGTTCAATGAATAGCCTAAGTTACGTTAACGTGGCACACACGGCAGAACGTGTTGCCAGCTGCAATTAATCTAAAGAATGAAGCGGGTTCTCTACCTTGCAAATTGTGGAAATTACGTTACCTACTTAAAAATATCTAAGGGCTACCTATCTAAGGGTCTAACGACCCTGCCACAAGCACGTGGACAGGGTCCCGCACCCGGAAGCGGTGGAGGGCTGGTGAAGGCTGGCTAGAAGTCGTCAGTGGTCCGATGTCGTTGAGATCGATGCAGACTCGGCGTATAAACTCCCGCACACCGTTATCGGCCCGAACGACATGCGCGCCGCGCCGCCTGGTGGTAAAAATAACGCGGTGCCTCCCATTGGCGTTTAATGTGTCAACATCAACACATAGTTTAAACTTTAACAACACCCCTCTTTGGCAAAATCATACACCCGTCCTCGTTAAAGTGTATCTGACAATATCAGGACAAAATCCATCACATAATTATGTGATGGACTCCGGCCCGAATTCTTCAAGCGAGTGGATTAATTCTATAATAAATCCTCTCGCTTCCGCATTGCTGAGCACTTCTCAGCATCGTCCCAGTCTATGACTGATAGGTGCCGTTCGCGAGTCAGCGCGGCCCGGCCGTGTCAACCCGGACTTACGGCGTTGGGGCGCCGCCGACCTGCGCCCGTGAACGGCACGTCGTTAGGAAGCCCTGGCGCCCTGCACACCACCGGGCCACAGTCGGACCGAAGCCAAATGGCCCCGGTCACGACAGCGTAACGCCAAATGTGTGGGGCTACCGCACACTGGAACCATGGAGACCCGTACGCGACATGACGGGCAGTAGTCACTAAATAACACACTGCGGCTGTCCAGCGATAGGGTTGTTGGCCAGGACCGTGCAGAGTCAGGATATCAGTGCAGTGGCCGTGCAGATGGGAGTGCAGATAAGCCCTGCAGGATATCCAAAAATAGCAATGCATCGGGTGACTAATACGTTGCCATTTCGAATATAAATATAACCATCGACAATGCTGCACTATATGATATATCCTACATTTCCGAACTTGAAAAACAATATACCAAAGTTTTCCTTTATAAGCAAAGCGCGGGGCACGTTATTCCGGTAAGATGATGCCCCTAAAAAGTGATGCAAATCACTTAACATGTGAGCATTTATACGTGGCCTGGCATCTGTTTGGAGACGTGTGTATTCCCCCAAATAGTCAACATGCGAATCGCTCCGAGCATATGAATGACGTAATCGAGGTTTAACCTGGTTAGTTCGGCAATGCACAGACTGGGCTTAATCCAAACAGTAACTACTAGTGCTAACCCGTCCGCTCCGCTGGGCGATTACTGGTGTCCAGTGGTGGTGCAAGCCAGTGATAAGCAATTAGGGATTGATAACCCGTACTACCCGCGACACCTGTCGTACCTATAATACGTTTTTGTACCCGTCATACACCCGAAGTACCCGTCAAAAACCTACGGTGCCTGACATACACCCGTAGTACCCGTGTCCCGTTGTGCCCCTGGGGAACACGTGATAACCCCGTTATAGCCGGCACTCACCCATTATACCCGTGGAACACCTATGGCACCCGTTATATACCCATTAAACCCGTGAAAACTCCACCCCGGCTTAGCGTATATGTTCATTGATATATGCCGTACCGTATGTCGATGACCTTCGTTTCGCAGTGATTCCGTAGTTGCTTGACATTGGTTGTGGCACTGTAGTATCCGTGGGCGGATCTGATTGGCTTTCGACTGGAGTGAAGCGATGTAAAACTCGTATCCGTAAACTGTTTGTGTACGGTAAAATAATTCTTAACACCTCCTTCTATGTTAGTTACAGCACAAACCTTCCCCCACAGCTGCACAAACTAAAACTGTCGTGTAACTATCGTATCAAATGCGTCGGAAATATACGAATTATACACCACTCGGTAGTATCCGTAAACTCGTTTGAAAACCTTACAATCACGTACATCACGTGCTTATAGCAATGTGGTACTGCAATGTAGAACTGCCGCTTTACTGTGTTAAATTCGTTCCGGAGCGACAGACAAACAGACAGACGCTTATCAAATAGTAATATAGACTAGCGCCTTGTGCTCGCTCCGCGTCGCAATCCCATATATTCACAATCCCGATAGATTGCATCCCGATAGTTCGATGGATATTTGATTGATAGATGGATAACTTGTTTTACTTTTTTGACTTGTTGGTTGGACTTGTGGGACTTGTCGGACTTGACAGACTTGTCGGACTTGTGGACTGGACTTGTCGGACTTGTTGGACTAGTTAGACTTGTTAGACTTGTCAGGCTTGTCGGGCTTGTCGGACTTGTTGGACTTGCATCTCCAACTCCAACCAACCCAACTCCGACACAGCTATAGATATTTAACGCACATGTAATTTAACGCATTTCTCCGGAATGGAGGTTCCTATGCATAAAGGCACGTGAATTACACACAGATTGTTGGCTGTGTTTTCCCAGCTCGGAACTACAGACGCCGCTCAAATATTAATATTTATCGGTGATTCTGCTGGACGGAGGTTCCATGCTCACACAGCCACGTGAATTCAACCGCGGACAGACACGAAAACCTTGCTGTTTCGAGTGCAAGACGGACACTACTCAAATAGATATATAGGGGAGATAGGGGAAATAGGGGAGATAGGGGACAGGGGCGTCGACGCCTAACAGACCATTCAGACTAGTCGCACCACTTTTTTGGATGTCCCAATGTGCCGCCACCGTCTAGGTGCCGCCCTCGACGAGGCGCCGTCACATACCAAGTGCCGCCACTGACCGGACGCCACCCAAGTCAGGTGCCGTCCCTCAAAAGATGCCGCCCCTTCAGCCAGGTGCCGCCCGCTCAGAAAGATGCCGCCCTTCAGCCAGGTGTTGCCCCTCGAAAATATGCCGCCCCCTCAACCGGGTGTCGCCCCTTCAGCCAGGTGCCGCCCCTTCAGCAGGTGCCGCTCCGCAGAAGATGCTGCCCCTCCAGCCGGGTGCCACCACTTCAGCCAGGTGCCGTCTCTTCAGAAGGGTGCCGCCCCTTCATCCAGGTGCCGCCCCTTCAGAAAGATGCCGCCCTTCAGCCAGGTGTTGCCCCTTACAAAGATGCCGACCCCTCAACCGGGTGCCGCCCCTTTATCCAGGTGCCGCCCCCTCAGAAAGATCCGCCCTTCAGCCGGGTGTTGCCCCTCAAGAAGATGCCGACCCCTCAACCGGGTGCTGCCCCTTCAGTCAGGTGCTACCCCTTCAGCCAGGTGCTACCCCTTCAGAAAGGTGCCGCCCCTTCAGCTAGGTGCCGCCCCTTCAGCTAGGTGCCGCCCCTTCAGCTAGGTGCCGCCCCTCAGCTAGGTGCCTCCCCTTCAGCAAGGTGCCGCCCTTTCAGCCAGGTGCTGCCTCTTCAGCCAGGTGCCGCCCCTTCAGTCAGGTGCCGCCCCTCAGCAAGGTGCCACCCCTCAGATAGACGCCGCCCCTTCAGCCTGGTGTTGCGCCTTCAGCCAGGTGCCGCCCCTCAGCCAAGTGCCGCAACGAATATTTGCCGTCCCTATATCCTGATAAGGTGATGCCGTATCATGGCGGCCATGGCCCATCAATATGTCTTTTTGGTGCAGACTCAGGCTTAAGTAGTTCTTAAAGGGAATGTTTCACCTTTCTGAAAGTTGTCAAATATACGCTGGTTGCAGTTGAAAATATTAAGTAAGTGCTGCTGAAAACGATGGTGATATTTTTTTCTCTCGAAAAGTCACTTAACTCTATACAAATTAAGGTTTTCGATTTGGGATGATGACGTCATTATTGAGCTGTAGACCGCCGCTGATTGGCTGACAAGGTGGGATTCGGTGAAAAAGTGTCTTGTCAGCCAATCAGCGGCGGCACTAGCCTAGACCCCATTTTGCAAATGTGAATTAAAATTGCTTAAAAACGGTTAAGTTTTTGGGAAAATTACCTTCGTATTTTCGCCATTTCAATAACGGCCAAATATAATGGCTATCTAAGTTCAAAGCCAATACAAAGCATGGGTGGAGCTTTTCAGAAAAAGTTGGTGGGACAAGATGTCATATAGACTGGTTGTTCGCAATGGTTCAGGTAAAAATGGCCATTTCAACGCCAGGAAACCTTCAAATCTGACAAAAGTTGGTGGGACAAAACACAAAGTTGGTGGGGCAGTTCCCCCACCATTTGAATAGGAAACTCCACCCGTGATTTCCCCCCCCCCCTTACGGGTCACAGGAGGCCCGCCGAGATTGGCCCAGATACCATTTGCATTAGCTAAATGGCTTTCAAAAAGTCACAGAGGAGCCCTCAAACTAGGCAAGGGTCGCTCTGGTGCATGTCAAGGGCCCTCAGAGACACTGAATGGCTTTCGAAGCCGGCCCAGGGGGACTCTTGGGCATGTCCAGGGGCCCATTGAGCCCACCGAGGGGCCCAACAACTGGAAAACTGGAAAACTGGAGAGAAAAAACTGGGGAGATGGTAGTGCGAAACAATTTAACAATTTTCCTCTCAGGAGAGTGTGTGCTGCAATATATGTCAACCAGGGGCGTCGCCGACGGGAGGGTCGGGGACCTGCCCAGGGGGAGGTCTGGGCAAACTCCCCCACTTTTAGAAGGCGGGGGAGGGTCGACCCCATTCCACACACACACACACTTAAGGGGAAAAATATAAATTTATCGTAAAAATTTCCTTTGCAGTGCAGTACAAATCCAACCATCTAGTGTCAAAAACTGGAAAATTTCGTGCCGCTTCGCGGCGTGACACAAATTTCGCAATTGTTTATACAAATTTGGAAAATGGGAAAAATAATTGCATTAAGTGTCTAGCTGAGGCTCTCCTTGGCGGTAATTGCTGGCCCCAGGGCCCATACCCTTCATAAAATATTACTTCTAAGTTTCAAGCAGGCTACATGTTTAACTAGTTTGCCGAGTTCCGAAAAAGGCGACGCGAACGCAAAGACGAGGATATCGGCACCCGGAAGCTGCTCCAGCGGTGCACAATTCGCTGGACCGAAGAGCTAATAGTGGAAACAGGCCAGGACCATCTCCCCAAGCCATCTCACCTCACGGCCTGGTTTCAATATTAACATTTCGTTTTCCAGGACCTAAAATAAAAAATTTCACGCCGCTTCGCGGCGTCACATCGGTAGTCATCGTCCTAACGAAGCCATAGTAATCGTCATCGGTTCGTCGTAACGCTGAATTGAATGAATATCATTTTTAGCTTATTATCCTCAACAAGGCCTATATTTCTGGGTTTTATCAGGCAAAACCGTAAACATTTCGCGCCGCTAACAAGTACATGCCTACCTTTATAACATGAAATCCACATACAAAATGCCGTCTCACCCCTCAGCCAGACCAGAGCAGCGTACCGCCGTCTCACCCCTAAGCCGGGCCGGGGCAGCGTATGTCCGACTCGCCCCTCAGCCAGACCAGGGCAGCGTATGCCCGTCTCCTCCCTCAGCCGGACCGGGACTGAGGGAGGGCATGGCCGTCTCACCCCTCAGCCGGACCGGGGCAGCGAACGGCCGTCTCGCCCATCAGCCGGACCGGGGCAGCGTACGGCCGTCTCACCCCTCAGCAGGACCGGGGCAGCATGTGGCCGTCTCGCCCCCTATCCTGAAGAACCTTATGCCGAAACAGCTAAGCTGTTGGACATATTACGGTGCGTCCCGGTGTCATCGGATGAGGCTGAACGGATCTTCAGCAAACTTCGCAAATTGAAGACATGGCTGCGGAACAGCATGGGTGAGAGGCGTCTCTCAGATCTCCTTGTCTGCCACATCCATCAGTCGCTGCTGGACCAGGTCGACGTGGAGAGGGTGGTGAAAGCGTTCGTGGCAGAGGACGATACTTGGAGGAGAGTGTTCGGTGATGGCTAAAAAGCACTAGGGTGAAATGTTCCGAAGAGCCGGAGTCCTGGAACGGTGTTACTCAAGGAGCAGTGTTCGTTCAGGTAGGAGAGGATTCACTCACATGCCAGACGGCGGTAGTTCGGCGTGGCAGTGATGTATAAGTGACAATATAAGATTGGCATGCATTTTAAGCACGAATCTCTAGGAAAAACTGTACCGAGATCCAATCCAACAGGCAAATAATTAGTTATAAATAGATACAACGGCGAACGGCTGCTCTAAAACCGTAATAATGTTTGCAGAACAGCCCGTCACAGACCACTCATGAGCCCAGTTGGCAGAGCGCTCCGCTGAAAACCTAAAAAATGTATCTGGCAACTGACATGGTGTAGTTGACTCCCTTCAGCGCTTGATTTACATATTGCCAGGATGACCTTCATTCAGCGGCAGCGACGACAATGCACCTAATTTAATGGACGAATGCCCCAAAAAATTTATTATACCTACTTTGGAGTTGGACGGACTAGTTAAACTTACGGTCACGCAAACCCTACGTACCGAAATGTTAACGAAGAAAAGATAAGATACGATCGGCTGTTTACGATCAGGTAGGGTATCGCAATTTCGCTTGACAAAAACCTGGAAAGATACAAATTTGAACGTGTATGCACCCTTTGCCAGGTGCCGCCCCTTGCCAGGTGCCGCCCCCCGAGCAAAAAGTCGCACCAGTTTTTGTCGCGTGTCGACGCCCCTGATAGGGGAGATAGGGGAGATAGGGGAGATAGGGGAGATAGGGGAGATAGGGGAGATAGGGGAGATAGGGGAGACTAGTGCTAACCCGTCCGCTCCGCTGGACGATTAGCTGGCATCTCCGGGATGGAGGTATCCGCACCAATTCAGCACGTTAATTAACTGGACTGGAACTGGAACGGCATAAGACATAATTACCTATTACCCGTCAAGGGATCACCAACTCCGGTGCGTCGGCATAGCTAGCTGGCATCTCCGGGATGGAGGTATCCGCACCAATTCAGCACGTGAATTAACTGTGACTTTTAAACTGAATAAACTGAGCGATGCCGGATGGACAGACAGACAGATAGACAGACGCTTATCAAATAGTAATATAGATTCAGAACATTATCAACCAGGGGCCCGGGAACGATTTTAAAGTTGGAGGGGGGGGGGGGGGGGGGGCGAAACCAAATATTTTGTTTGGCAATCTTCTCACTTCTAATCTTGGTGCACCCTTTCGTTGTCAAATTTTCCTCATTGGAAAACCGAAAACTCGGTTCGAAAGCCTCATCAAAAATAACTTCGAAACTATTTCTACATTTTTGGTTCAGGTCAATATTGAGGTCACCAGAGGTCATCAAAGGTCAGATTTTCCAGTTTTAGGACATCGCTCCAGAAACCCCCAAATATCTCGGGAACTATGATAGCTAGGAACAAACGGAAAAAAACAATCGAAAGTTCTTGAAATATTCAATGATAACGTGTCATCAGATTTTTATCTCAGGTTAATAGTTTGGGCTCCAGAGGTTATCAAATGTCAAAAGGGCTATTTTTTGGCAAACGTTCGCAAATAACTTATCTAATAAAGATAGGCAATGATTTTGAAGACATCATGTTTGTCTCGTCAAAGTGCTTCGAATCACATTCATTTGGACTAGTTTAAGTCAACTTAGAACTTTGACCTCAGGTCAAGGTCAAGTGGCGACCCAAGTAGGTCATGCTGCATATTGGGAGACGTGTCTCGACGAGAAACACACATTTATGCCAGTTTCACTTCTTTAACTGCATTCTATCGAGAGTTATTGACACAACAAGTGTTAGTGACCTCAGCTGACCTCGGCTGACCCTGTAGGGGTCACTGAACAAAAATTGAACCGGGATCATCAATATTAGCCTATGATAACATGATCCAGTAGGAATTGGACTGATATCATGCATTTCCTCGGAATAGGAAACATTTTAATATTTCCCCATTTACTTATATTGGGAGGTCACGAAATTGACCCGACCGGCAACCTTAGGTCACCGATATTCAAAATCTTAAATATTCGAAATGTAGGCGCCTATGGCCTTATGAAATCCTGTAAGTTTGAAACCGATCGGCCAAAAACTGTGGCTGTGGTACGACCGCAAACTTATTTGGAGGTGTGGTCACGTGACCTGACCTGAGATGACCCGTGGTCAAGAATTGCACACAATGTGGGTAATTGATGCCCGAACAGGTGTACCAAAAACGGCGGCTGAAACGGCGGCGCTGTGCGCCGTTTTTTTAAACGGCGGCGCTGTGCGCCGTGTGCCGTTTTTTGAACGGTGGCGCTGTGCGCCGTTTTTGAAACGGCAAAAACTGCGCGCCGCCGTGTTTTCGCTATCCTCAAAAAACCTTAGGGGGGGACGTATAAACGCCCCGCCCCATGCACGACGCGGGTTAACATAAAAATAAAAAAAATATTAAAAAGTGGGGGTCATGCCACCGCAAATCACTCAACATTTCACGCAAGTTTTCTACTATGAACCGTATGCCCCTGTAAACCCGCCTGTCGTCTGATAAAATACTCGTACCTGACGCCTGACGTTTTTTTCTTCTTGAAGAAGCCCGCCAGTAGCTGTTTTCACGAAGGATTTTGCGTTTGGGGCGATTGGGGCGTTTGGGGTAAATTGGTCTATAGCTCGTAAGAACACGGCTTTTCCAGGAGATTTTTGGTATCAATCGCAACTTTATGAATTAATGCATTTTTCTTGAAATTCCATTTTAATGATAACACCATAGTTTACTTAAAATTAACAATTTCATCTTAAACTAGCTCTGGTGTTGCCAGACGGCTGGGGTGTTTGTGCGACGCTATCTCGAATCGAATCCCGGAAATCCCGGAAGTGGCTGGTTCGGGAAATGGTCATATTTTGCAACGACATGGTTTTCAGGAATAATAGCTTATTTCAATGAAAACTAGATGAATTGGTTCATTCATATTTGCAGTCATATTCACTTTTGAAAGCAAGGATTAATGATAATTAGCGATTTCGTTTTGATCATTTGTTGTAATATGACGAGAATGCTAGCTCCGGCTCTGCGCTGGCTCTGCGCAGGAGCCGCCGCCCGGTCACCATGGCGACGGGGCGGCCGGTCGCCTGACGTCACGTTGCACACGTGGCTCCGGCGCCGGCCGGCTGGTCACCATGGCGACCAGCCGGCCGGTCGCCGGACGTCTCGTTGCGCATGCGCAGAGCCGTGGTCTGCACCTAGCAATGGCGTCCGTTCGATCTAGAGCAGCCATTTTTGAGTTTTCAGTACCAGTGGCTCCAGAAAGCCAGCACGTTTCATGGGTTTATAAGTGCTTTTTCTGATGTCTTTTCAGCTTTTTGTTTGATTCATCAATTCATCAATTAATCAATTTTTTTTTTTTTATTCGAAATGCGTAAGGATTGTTCTGGTTTTCGGAAACCAACAAAGTTACCGCTCTAAATTGGACGATCTAAGTGGGACGGAGCGACGTTGAATTAAGGTCTGTCTATGCTTTTTACATTTGATTGCGTTTTTCATCATAATGTTGTATTTCTTTGCCATTAATATCTTCAGTTTTGCCCTAACTAACTGTCAATTGCGTGTTTTATTTAATCAAAGCTGATTATCTAGCATACTTTTTAGCCTCTTTTGGGGCGTTTTCGGTATGTTTTGTAGAAGGAACTAACACAACCCAAAATTGCCAGATTTTCTCATGAATGTGAATATCCAAAGCAAACTAACGGTAAATATTGCATTGTAAGAGCATATACGTATACATTCATTCTTAATATTGTGATTGATACCAAAAATAACCGAGAAAAGCCGTGTTCTTACAAGCTATAGACCCATTTACCCCAAACGCCACAATCGCCCCAAACGCCCAAACGCCCCAAACGCAAAATCCTTCGTGAAAACGGCTAGTGTGGGCTGCACCGACCGCTTCATCACCATATCACGGTAATTGCGACATTTACGATAACTCTTGCTTGCAATTGCCGCCCCGTCGGCAGAGACAGCGAGGACAACTAAATGGCCGCATGCCAGTTTGACCACATCCGTAACGTTGACGTGGGATAAATTTATAAACAAAATGCAGCAGATGTTTATCGCCGGCAGTGCAGCAGCGGATCCAGAACGGGAGTTTGGGGGGGGGGGGGCAAAATTCCAAAAAGTCTCACATAATTCTGAAAACTCATCGGATTTCGCTTGCTTATGAATTGATAGCTGATTTAAAGCAAACTTTCCTTAGTAAAAGTTGCTTAGATTTACTTCTATATCAGGAAATGTGTCAATTTTGCGCCGATTTCAGGCGGTTTGGGGAGCAATTGCCCATTTTGCCCAACCGTAGATGCACCACTGAGTCAGTGCGTCATTTTAACGACGACGCGCCAAGCAGACAACTGCCAACAAATGTACTGCTACCAAAGTTTTCCATTATATCTCGTAGAACATGTAATGGAAAAAGGAAAAGGAAAGAAAAGAAAGGTATACGATACTGCTATAAAGGCAAAGCTATATAGTAATAATACTTATGACATGCTGTAAAAGAAAACGGAAAAATTAAAGTGACATAAGGAGGCTTTCATATTTTATATAACTTTCTGTGAAGAAAATTGAAAGAGCTCATTTTTAGGGAAACTTCTGCTCGCCAAAGTGGGGGGGGGGGGCGCCGTCCCCCCGGTCCAGATGTTGGGGGAGGGGGCAAGCGCCCCCGCTGCCCCCTTGTTCCCGGGCCCCTGTTATCAACCTAAAATAGCAGTTCAATGCAATTAACCTTCCCCAAAGTAACGAATACCCTCTGTAGAGACGTTCATTTTCATAGAATGTCATATCCTATTGATCCAACAAAATCATTTCGAGCTTCATTTTCAGCGCAATGCACGATTTATTTTGTATCTACGAGTTGCATCTCGTAGATGCTCGTAGTTGCATGATCTAGGAAAAATATCGTTAAAAATAGAGTGGATTTATGGCAGACTTGTCAATGATTCATATTTTTCATGAGTCGATTCGCGGTGATTCACAGGCCATAATTAATTATTATATAATGATTAATTCACTCAAGATTAACACTGGTGAGTCGATTCACAGTGACTCACGGCTAATATGAGTGGCTCATGAATTATTCATTCGCAATGACTCATGAATGATTCATTCACAATGACTCACAATGTGAATGCGCATCGCTCGATTCAGACTGGTTATTGATTCGACACTGATTGAATCGATTGGAATCGTTCAAACAAAATTCATTGAATCAAAACATAATCGATTCACCACCAGATCTTTTGATTCATGAATCGTGATTGAATCAAAACCCGCATCAAATCAAGGCTGATTGAATTAAAAGATTTAACGATTCAAGTACACTGGTAAATTGTGCAAATAAATGAAGTCCAAGTGGCTACATTCATTTATACTTAAAGACTATTGCTCTAACAATGTTTTAATGATTATATATATGCATGTTTCCATTTGTATTGATTTTACATAAATTCACCTCATATATTTAAATGTTTAATCAAATGTGAATCGATTAAAATGTTTGTTTTGATTCTTTGAATCGGAAGGAATCAATTCTCAAAATTGTATCCGTGAATCGAACGGTGATTGAATCATTCAGATTCCAAAATTAGTCATGATTGAATCGTTCCAAAAAAAAGTCGAATCAATAATTAGTCTGGCTCGATTAATGCATACCTATTCAATATTAACTAAATAAATTATGCAATAAATGAAACTGACGAGTAACCTTATTGTCGGGCATTATGATATGAATCTTGGGCATGTGCTGAAAAGCTGAAACACCTAAGTAAGATGAGTAAGAAGCATCAGAAAAAGGTAGTTACCTTTCAGCGATTTGTCGTGTGAAAAAGGTGTGAGTGTACTGTGTGGTTTATGAACCAAAGTATGAGGTAGGTACCTTCCTTACCTAAGTTACCCTACCAGTACCAAGGTACCTAGTTAGGGATGATTGAACAGTGGCTTTGTGTCTAGTGGACCAGGGCATATTTTAAGGATTTTCCACTGCGTTCCAAAATGAAAAAAGGGCACACCCTGTCGTCGGAAAGGGCATCCTAGGTAGGCTGAAAAGGGCACTGTGCGCACAGGTGCAGAACAGCAGACAAGTTGTTTGGGGGTCAAACCTAACAAATCCCGTTAAAATTCCAAGCAGAGGTCATCGAAATTCGTTTGCTTGTGCATTAATACCGAACTCATTTTAAACAAGCTTTCCTATGAAAAATACTTCGATTTCTTTTTTATTTAAAGGGACTGTCCCACCTTTTTGAAAGTTGTCGAATCACACTTAATTGTATGTCTACATGTCAGGCGAGGTCACTGAACATGTTCGTGAACTTTTTCTGAGAAAAAAATGTTTATCTTGGAGGATATTCAACTTTTAGTTTTAAGCGGAAAGTTGGGTTGGTGGCGTCATATGTTTTTTTTAATAACAGGGAAATCCTTCGTGCTGCCAAATGTATGGCACAATTTTTTGTCGACATCTATTGCGCAGAAAAGGCGAACCACCCGGTGTCTAGATAGGCTTAAATTGCGAACCACCCGGGGATCGAGAAATGAAAGACGAAAATATTCCAAGGCTGGCCTTAAAACAAGTCGACTATCATTACCAGTTGGGTAAAGAGACACGACGCTGTCGGTTTAGAGGCCCTATTCAAATACACATGGACCTTATTTTTGCCAGATGTCAAAATCAAACTCTAATATCTTTTTGATTAGATCATTGTGGTTATTTTAACTGCTACCATACTTAATTTCAGTGGCAAGCCATCAAAATGGCTATCTCAACTCAAATATAATGTTAAGGTGGGATAGTCCCTTTAACAGGAAATGTTTTTTTGTCGATCGTCCCATGTAATCCATCTTCAGAATATTATTTCGATAGACGGCTTCTACAGATGGTAATGTTCCTCTAACATCCGATAGAATAGGCGGATGTTATAGGCCCTCGCTAGTGCAGGGAAGGGGCGATGTCACCCCTCGGTTTTCCGTAAATAACTAGCATTTCGTTTGCTGTTACTCTTATTGGTAGAGGGTCATCCTACATACCTCCAAATGAGATATAGGATCACAAGCGGTTCCCGCTTGCTTCACTGTCCGAAGAGGCGACGTCGTTGGCGTCGGTTGTGCCGTTTCTGGCGATGACGAAAAAATGTGTTCTCTGGAGGAAAATTTCATGAAATAAAGTCAAAAGTTAAGTAACTTATTTGGGGTTACACGAAATCGTTCGAAAATTGCATTTATCAACATGTGATCCGTCAAACGGGAGTGCGTTTGAAGAGTAGTATGTTCTGCGAGAATAGTTACTTCGGAACCAATATTCGGTGGCTATTGCAAGCTTTACCAACCCGAATTACGCCGACCAAAATAGGTATTACAGCGTTTTATTAAAACTTTATTTATAACTTTCTTGTTTGTAAATACACGTAAAGAGGGCCTTCTTCCGGTCTGAGAGGGCCTTCAGGACACCAAAAAGCAAGACCTCAGGGTACCGGAAAGGCACAGGCAGCGGGCAGCGCACAAGACAGGACAGGACAGGATGCAGGGCACCGGGCAGGGCACGGCACAGGGCAGTGCAGGGCACAGGGCAGCGCACAGGGCAGCGCACAGGGCAGGGCACAGGGCAGGGCACAGGGCAGAGCACAGGGCAGGGCACAGGGCACAGGGCACAGGGCACAGGGCACAGGGCACAGGGCAGGGCACAGGGCAGCGCACATGGCAGGGCACTGGGCAGGGCACAGGGCAGGGCACAGGGCAGGGCACAGGGCAGAGCACAGGGCAGAGCACAGGGCAGAGCACAGGGCAGGGCACAGGGCAGGGCACAGGGCAGGGCACAGGGCAGGGCACAGGGCAGGGCACAGGGCAGGGCACAGGGCAGGGCACAGGGCAGGGCACAGGGCACAGGGCACAGAGCAGGGTACAGGGCAGGGCACAGGGCAGGGCACAGGGCACAGGGCACAGGGCACAGGGCACAGGGCACAGGGCACAGGGCACAGGGCACAGGGCACAGGGCAGGGCACAGGGCACAGGGCACATGGCACAGGGCACATGGCACAGGGCACATGGCACAGGGCACAGGGCACAGGGCACAGGGCACAGGGCACAGGGCACAGGGCACAGGGCACAGGGCACAGGGCACAGGGCACAGGGCACAGGGCAGGGCACAGGGCAGGGCACAGGGCAGGGCACAGGGCAGGGCACAGGGCAGGGCACAGGGCAGGGCACAGGGCAGGGCACAGGGCAGGGCACATGACGCAGGACCAGAACAAGACGATTCTGGGACAGCATAGCGGCAATACAGTGGCACTTCGGTTTTTCAAACTATGCTCGTTGCTTGTAGTTATCAGGGGCATATTTCACCTCTGGGACGCAGTGGTCCCAAATCGGAAGGGGCTGCGTCCCGACGGATGGGGGCTGCGTCCCGAACTGGGACGCAGTCAATACGTTAAGATATGCCCTGCAGTGGACACAAAGCTTCACTTTCTTCACGCAGAGATGAATCACAGCTCAGGACACAGAGCTCATATAATTTGCCATTGAGCGCCCGGTATGTCCAGTGAGTGTCCGCAGGGCAGATGCATGCTGGCATATTTTTTGGGGACAATTTATGCTATCCGACCAAAACATAATGATTCCTTGAGCAATTAATGATTTAATCAGCCTATTTTCTCTATATGAATGATTCAATCAGTGACTCACGACAGGTTTGTGCATGATGTGAATTGACTCGGAGCGATTGATTTGAAATAAGAATGATTCATTTAAAAAGAGTCGGTTCACAAATAATTATTGACAGTCTGCTTTATGGAAAAGATAGCAACCAGTAAGACGCCGAAGTTGGCGATGAACGAGCGAGCGCGAAGGCAATGTATGGCGAATTTCAACTCTATCTGGCAAGTAGTTTCTGAGATACAAAAAGGGTGCGCTCGTGCGCACGTGCAGAGGCACCCCACCCCGGGCTTGTGGGAAGGCGGCGGCTGAGGGGTCCCTAGCCACACACCAAATTTGAACACAATCGGCTGAGCCGTTCCTGATATATAGAATAGGTGTGTGCACGTGCGCACGTGCAGAGGCACTCTACCCCTGACATATGGGAAGGCGGCGGTTGAGGGGTCACTAACCACACACCACATTTGAACACACTCGGCTCAGCTGTTCCTGATATATAGAATAGGGGATGTGCACGTGCGCAGGTGCAGAGGCACTCCACCTTGACTTGTGGAAAAGTGGCGGTTGAGGGGTCCCTAACCACACTAAATTTGCACACAATCGGCCCAGCCGTTGCAGAGTTTTTGCGAGGAAACACTTTTCAACACCCCTCACGCGGCACGCGCCAAGAGCAGTGGTAGTCACCCATGCATAGGCGTACACAAGGAGGGGGGGGGGGGGCAAACGGGTCAATTCCCCCCCTTGAAGGTCTGTACGTTCCCCCTTTGGTCGAAAAAAAAATGAATGATTTTTTTTAAAAGAAAAATTGTGAAAATATGCCCTTTTAACCCTCGCCCTATGGGAGTTTTTTCACCTTCGCCCTACGGGGGTCACAAAAGACCCCCTGTTAAAGGGAATAGGTCACCTTGAAAGTTGTCTCGAAGTTCAACCATACGGTGCATCTTGAGCTCAAAACTACGAATATGACTTTGGTTTGGACAACTGATGGATATATATGTGGAGAAAGAAGTAAGTTTCTCTTTCTATTTCACGAGAAATCGTACGATAGCAGCAGGCGTTACGGCTCCCCGCTCCGCCTGACGCCAAGTACAGTCTCTGACAAGAGGCCGCCGCGCCGCCCGGGCGGCTGAGCGGATATTAACGAGGCGTCGTGACCAGAGACTACGTGCCAGAGAGTGTACCTGCCTCCGGCGGCGAGCCGGCGGCGGCGAGCGGCGAGCGAAAGGAACTGATCGTGGCCCGGAACAGCGGAATTGAAACCGGGCCCACTAGTCCTGTGTCGAAATTACTTAACGTAGGGAGGAAATTCTTTCACCACAACCCATTTTTAGATCTGCTCTACAAATCTGTTATCTCAGTCCAAAACTCCATGTTAAAGGTGAATTATTCCCTTTAACTTCCAAACCAAGCAAGATAGAGCAACGCGGTAAAAACCAACATGTTGCCCGTCATGTTTGAAATCTAACAGTATGCAATTTTTAGAATTCGGGTCAACGAGTGACCTCCCAGGTCAAGTGAATGACTTCGATCGACCACGTCCAGAACAGCGATTTTGCTCTGTCAGAAAACCTGAAAATTAGAAATTGATCAATGCAAATAAAAAGGCATGTTCCTAGACCAGTTTTGTCTCCGAAATACAGAAAAGGTAACTATTTATTCGTATCTGGTAAAAAAAAGTCAAAAAAGTCATTAAAAAATGACGTCATAAGTTTCTTACCCTTAGGGATCCATCACTCAGTCAAAAATAGAGATATTGCTTTTAAATTTGGTTTGAGTATTGTCCATACTCAGTTCTCTCACATATATTCCGGTTTTTTAACATCTTTGAAAATTTGTGATTTTGTGGTGATTTCCCCCCCCCCCAAAAAAAAAAATCAGTTTTTGTTCATTTTAGGGGTAAAACAAAACAAAATTTCGAAAATCCGAGATTGCCATTTGAAAGAAAATGACATTTTGTATCTTTGCTTAATTGCGTTTGCAATTTGCTTCACAACTCTGTTTCTACGATTTTTGCAAACATTTATCGTTTTTCCACCAACATGACGTCATCAAAACATCATTATCTCCCAAATTTCTCGCTCAATTTCAATGAAATTTTTACATTATTTTCATCATTTTCATCATTTTTAGCATTCTGTAGCCTATTTCACAAAGCAAAAAAATTGTAATTACAAAGAATTTCTTTGTAATTACAAATAATTTTTACACATGTTTGTAGTTTGGATTTCACAAAACCCCAGGGCAGTAAATCTCAATTTACTATTTACAACTACTTTACAAAGATATTGTTTGTAAAAATGTTTGCAATTGCACACGTTCTATTTTTCAAAGGTTGACGGAAGTGAGGAAATGTTTGCAATTACAAACTTGTAATTCCAGTGGGTCAGGGGTTCTGAATTTCAGAAACTGCATTGACAGTTGACATTGTTTGACTGTTCAGGTTATTTTCTTGGTGAGGTTGTTACGTTGCCGAGGTTGTTAGGGTAATGGTTTAGTTATGCATAGGTATAGCTGCCCAAAACAATTTATTTTTCCGAGAGATTCGAACAGGGATCTCCAGCTTTGAAGTCCAGTCACAGTGCATGCACCTTACCGATTGCGCTGTGAGGGGCGCCTCCGCGCGGAGAAACCACATGGCGATAGAATTGCAGCGGTCAACGATGTCTTGTGCAATGTACAGTGAACCTTCACCCTTTACGAAGTAAGAAATCGGCTAGGTTAGGTGAAAAAATGGTCGAGAAATTCAACGATCTTTCTTTTAAGAGTAGTTCTGTTGTTATGTTCCGCCACCTGGTGAATGGTCAAATTCTGTTTACTCTAACTGCTTACCAAGATGTATTTTTACGATCAGAGTTTGCATTCCGATGAAATGTTAATTAAAAGATTATTCTCCCTATAACTAATTTTATATTGAATAAAAAAATAAACCACAATGTAAATATTTGTTAAATTAATTTGTTAACAATCAAATTATTTGTCATTAGCATCAAGTTTTAATACAAACGTTCTTGATTTCAAGCTTTCTGCTGTACTAACATTTGTGTTTACAATTTTCTTTACAATCGGTAATTCAGAGGTGGCGAATGTTTGTGAAATAGCTTTTTGTGAGGTTTGCAATATTTTCTTGCGTTTGTAATCGCAAACATGTGTAATTACTAACTTCTTTGTGAAATAGGCCTCAGAAGTAAAGTTTCACGCAAGCGACCTCTGATTTTCTCGTTTGAATTTTAATGTCGCGCGGCAATAAACCACGAGAACTACACAAGCATCTCTGGAGGAAGAAATACAGTGATACAAACACCATAAAGAAAACAATAACGAAACGAATAGTTAAAGGCAGTATTTCAAGATTGCTGCTTATGTGAGCTATGAAGAAGCTCACATAAGACTGCAAATCAAGCAGCAAATATTGATCTTGCTAAGTCAGAAACGATTAGCAAACGAAGAACGAACGAAACGAAACATCACTTGCATCTTCATTGTGTTTCTATTGTTTGTTTATATGTACTTTTACTGTTGCACGTCACTTTTTACTCCCACTTTTATCCTTCCCCTCCCTAATGCAGTTCGCTGTGCGCGGCGCCAAAATGGCTGACGCGCCGCACTGCACCATCCTGATCCTTCTATCCACCCTCCGCTTCTACCCGATCACCTCACGTAACATCGCGACGGGCACGTAATAGCCACTGGTACTGTGTCACATCGTGTGCAATGTACGAGAGAGTGGATGTGCCGGCACGTCTAAATAAATACATGTCCCCTTGTTCGGAATGAGCCGGGCAAATTACTTCGGCTCTAAAGCCCGCGGCCTTCTCGCAGGGACGTCGCCACCTGTGGGTGGGTGTCTGTGGGTGGTGGCGGCCCTCGGGATCGCTCCGGCCCCCCAGATTAGCAGGCTTTTGACATTAGCCCTATGGAAGTGGGGGCCAAGCACCTCACCCTTCCCCCCACACCTGGCTGCCCCCCACTCAAAATGTTGTGGCGATGCCTCTGCCTTCTCGGCTTATGCGTGTAGAAGAACGCATCAGCGTGATGTCTTGGCAAATTCGCCTCGGAAAAAGTGTGTCGCTAAGTTTACTCGCGGGTGTGTAATATCGCACTGTGTGATATTACACGTCCGCAAGTAAACCTGAGTGACACGCTTTTGCCGAGGCGAATTTGCCAGGACATCACGCTTTTGCGTTTTTATACACGTATAAGCCGAGTAGCTACCGGGTAAGAATACACGGTTTCGAAAGAACAAAAAACAAAACGAGTGAGATTACACGCTTACACTGACTGGTAACACGAGTAATGAATTACACGCTTACACTATAAGCACGTGTAAGTGATTTTGCCGAGCCGAATTTGCCAGGATAACTCGGTTCGAGTATTTTTTTTTACAGTGTACCGGATTGGGAATTGGATATAAAGCCCGTCTCCAGTTTGTCTATTCCACATAATGAATTCGATCGGAATTAATTTCGGCATTAGGTATCTCTTGCATCCATACGGCTAGGACAAGGACACAGCGTCAGTATTTGTATATGTCAGATCTATATACCTGACATAACCGGGCTTAGTAGCATAGGAATAGACTTCTCTTCCCGCTAAATTAGCGATAATAATTTAGATTGTCAAAATGTTTTCGCAGCAAAGACGTCAAAAATGATGGGTATAAGTGAGAAAAATGCTGAAATTTATGGAAGGTTTCGTAGCAGGCAAGTTCAATGTGATCTCCAATCAATATAATGCTGGAGGGAGCAGCAAAAACTCATCTCGTTCGCGTTGAGAGGGTTCAGCACAGGTTCCTGATGTGGCTAGCCAACCACACTGCACCCCGCTGTCCGTCTCTCGAGTACGACCGGTTGCTTGTGTTTTATGACGTACGACCGCTGCACGCCAGGCGTGTGCAGTGTGATGTGATGTTTTTGACTAAGCTTTTTAGAGGTCTCATCTCATCATCTTACTTGCTTGAATGTTTTAGTGTTCATGTCCCATCCAGGAACACCAGGGTTGCGGCGTTCACCCTGTTTGACGTCCCCCGCGGCCGTGTGGACACCGTGCAATCCAGCCTATTTGTGCGGGGACCCTGCTCGGTGAATGACTTTGTCGCTTCCGAGTCCTCTGAGTGATGTTTTTAACGATGCAATAGGAAGGCTTAAGAAGGACATAGTGGGGTATGCGTCGACGTTGGGAACTTTTATTTAGACTCCGACTCGATTGATATGTGATTTTGTTTCTTTTATGAATGCTGTACTCTTCATTATATTATATGATGGACTTCACCTGTAATTGGGCTCGTACCTGTTGGCGATTAATAAATGGTACAATCATACAATAAATGAGTTAAAGGGAGTGTGCCTACTGTTTTGAACTGTCAAAATTATTTTTCCTACGATAAGTAGCTATTGTTGTGATGGTTGGATACGATGAAATTCACATCTGGAGCCCCTTTAGTTGAATTTTCACTTATATTGTTTGCGATAATTTTTCGTTTCGATATCGAAAAAACTATTCCCACTACGGTGAAGGTAAACAGAGGTAACAAATTGATACGTGAACGACGCACCTAAGACAAGCATGATGCATGCAAGCATGATGGCCGCCCAGGCTCTGTTGTTCGGCAGCTGCTATCAGCGCACACGAGCTGTTTGTTAGAATTGCTATTGGCCGGTGATAACGATATGCTAGCAGTGTAATCGATAGTTGCAATGCTTTTAGTAGTGGGAAGCCATCTGGAGTCTACCCGATAACTTTTTGCTCCCAAGCAAATTCCTGGAGTCTTTGAATATCTCAGCAACTAGGGTGAATCTGGAGAAATGATGTAGTGGTTCAATTCAGAAAATTGTGTTCTATAGACCAGTGTCAATAACCCCAACTAAGCGATGTGAGTAGGCACACTCCCTTTAAGGATGAACAAACACCATGAGACATGAATCAAATGTCTTTATTCCGTACATTAGCAATTAACACACACACATAGATACATAAATAAAGCATAAAAGCAGCATAATATGCCCACATCATATATCCGAATCTACGCGAATTCACCACTGGACAAGATAGTAGGGCCAAACGTCAACGATTAATCCGTTGGCGATGGATTAATCATGACAAAATCAGAACTATCAACTAAAAATAAATATATTAGGTATGTAGCACACCAGTAGCGATGTAGGCACCTTAGGTTACGCAGAAGTTACGCATAAATATGTGCCTGCAGAGGGACCAATAATCGTCAGTCCTGTAATGTCGCGGGTATGTGCTATCCGGATTTATACAAACACTAA
>JAXIVJ010004298.1:37500-84418 GCA_036785665.1 Chirona hameri | reverse complement strand
CATCGTTATGATCCAGCGTGAAAGAGGGGTATTATCGAACAGTTCGGCGGAATACAGGCGCTAAACTTCATTTTAAAGGAAATAGTTCACCTTCAACATTAGTTTTAAACTGAGATAGCAGTGTTGTAGCCCGTGTTGGGAAATCCCTATCTGCAAGTTTTCGTGACTGAAAAGAGTCTCCAGTCTCCAGCCGAATATATTTGATTTTTTGGGCGAGAGAGTGCGGTGCTGGCGAAAGAATATGGTGCTGGATCTAGCCCGGGCAAAGGCTATTCCATCAGCCAATCAGCTTGCAGCTGGTGCTAACAAGCGAACCGCCGGCAGCCGGTTGGCACATCTATAATGCGAGTCTATCTTTACGTGACGACTTTCGAATCTGATTGGCCCAACCATTTTTTTAATTCGCGTGACGTCAGGACTCTGACTCAGAGAGTATGCATATAGTTTTGATAAACAATAATAATATACGGCCTTCTATCCTGAATCGGCGCGATATAAAACCATTTTTGACAATATACAAATAAATTGTATTAAAAAGTATAATCAAATCGTGTTTGGGAAAAAAAATTCCAAGGTGAACTATTTCCTTTAAGCGGTGTTTGACGATGACGACAGAGGGAGCAGTTTGACAAAATCAGAGGGTTTAACGCCACAACTCGGCAGTGGCTGATTTGCGTCATCAAGTTATAGGGAGATCATTGATCACAGTCATCGTTCGCGGCTGTGTTGCAGTGACGATATCTCAGTCAATAAGCCAAATATTCTCACGCAACTGCTCGTCTCCGGTGGATGAGCAGGCAACCACCCTGGCTGAGCTGAGTCACAATTTACGAAGCAAAAACGTTGGTAAAAAACAATATCTTGTTCGATGTAGTTGCAAGGCGTTGTGCCACTAAGCAAAAAGTATATACCATATAACTAAGATGTTCACCATGTTTTCAAGAGCAACAACGTAGGTTCACAGATATAGAAAATACAAATATATAACATAATATAGGTTCACAAATATATCACACTTGAGGCTAGACAAATGTGATTTATCGCCGTCAGGACACCGCCTGCTGTGTCTGTTACGGAGGCGTGGTTAGGAGAGCGTCAGTGGAAAACTTTGCGGTATCATTTGGGCTGGCTGGCTGCGCCAGCTGTTTGTTTGAAGCCATCCCTCGGCCAGTGAAACTGGTCTGCGGTGGTGAGAGTGGGAAACCACCAGACCTCGACATCTCTGTACCTCGACGGAGTCACTGAAGCATGGCTGGGCTCAGGTAATTTATTGTTCAAACACTACGCTCAAAATCATTATTCAAGAACTCGTTATAGTGAGTCAGTCAAGCGTGCTTCTGGATGGTTATGTGCACAGTGTTAAATACTTCGCAGTAATTTGCAAGCGCCATTTGCAAATACCTTTCGCTGGTTTCAGTGTCCATCATGGCTCGAATCGTTAGAATGAAAAAAGTGTTGGTGACAAGAAGGCAGACTCAGCGCGAGCGTTTGTTTCTTTGTTTGTTTCGTATCATTTCCTTTTGGCGGGTTGTAGGTGTACATTTTTCCCAGGAATGATGCAGGCAAAGGCTTCATTGCCTAAGTCCGGAATAATTTGCAAACGCTTAAAGTTCACCTTTAACCGGCGCCCCGCTGGGGGGGGGGGAATTGTACCCCCATATTCGTAAAGAGGCATATACGAAAGAACAAATCATAGCAATAATAACGGTGGGGGGGGGAGGACCACCGAAGCTCTTGAAGATGTGTCAAAGAACTGTGGAAGCTACAGCAAAATATTTGACTATAAACACACTTGATGAGGCAATTGTATCTGTATAAGCATTAACACGCACACAGCCGGGGGTCTGTGTCAACCACGAACAGCCAGGAGGGGTGGGGTGATTTCAGCACCCCCCCCCCCCCAATATCTCGAAAATCACGCAACGTAGCGACAAACGGAAAACGGCGTTAGATTCGAGACAAGCTCTATCGAAAGTATAACGGTCTTGTTTATGTCAGGTCAATATTGAGGTCGCCAGAAGTCATCAAATGTCAGATTTTCCAGTTTTAGGACTTCGCTCCAGAAACCCCCAGATATCTCAGGAACCCCAGATAGCTAGGAACAACCGGAAAAAGGCAATGGAAATCTCTTGAAAAATGAAATGCTTAGGTGTCTTCAAATTTTATATTAGGTCAATAGTTTAGGCTCCAGAGGTCATCAAAGATCAGAAAGGCAATTTTTGGCAAAGCTGTTTTTCGAAAATAACATGTTACCTAATAAAGATAGGCCAAATATTGTTGACGCCATCGTGTTTATCTCGTCAAGGCGCTTCGAATCAAATGCATGTTGACCAGGTTAGGTCAACATAGAAATTATGTCTATCCCTTGACCTCAGGTAATCTCTTGACCTCAGGGCAAGGTCAAGTAGTGACCCAAGTAGAGCATGTTGCATATGGAAAGACGTGTCTCGACGAGACAAACACATTGCTGTCTGGTTTACTCCTCTATCTTCATTATGTCGGGAGTTATTGACAAAAAAAGTGATGGTGACATCGCATGACCTCAAATGACCCCATAGGGGTCACTGAACAAAACTTACAACTTGTATCATCAATAATATCCTATAATAAAATGATCCAGAAGTAATTGGACTAATGTAATGCATATTCTTGAAAAAGGAAGCATTTGTATTATTTGACTTATTATGGGGAGGTTACGAAATTGACCTGACCTTAGGTCATCGACATCAAAATTCCGAGATGAACGAATTGTAAGTACTTATGCCCTCATGACATCCTGCAAGTTTCAAACTGATCGGTGAGAAACTCTGGCCTTGGCACAACTGCAAACATTTTTGGAGGTGGGGTCACTTGACCTGGTCTGGTGACCTGACCTGAGATGACCCGAGGAAATTTTTGTTTTCAAAGTGTGCGCAATTGATGTCACAGCAGGACTGTCAAAACCCGGCGCAGCCGCCGTTTTTTCGTTATCTGCGAAAAACCTGAGGGGGGGGGGGGGCGGAAATCAACCCCCTGCAGTGCGCGGGTTAAAACGTTATTATCTCCCAAAACACTACATTAATTTAATTAAAAGTTGATAAAAAGACGTAGAATTGATGCAGTATAAGGTACTGAAAGTTTTACATTGATATCTACCACAGTTTTAAAGTTATTATGAAAATCCGGGAGGGGACAGATTCTGCCCCCCCCCCCCCCCCCCAGCGGGCGCGTGTCACCGTGGCTGCTTGAATTGCATCAGGTGCGTTGTTTTGTCTATCATTGAAAGCAAGGTATACATACAAACTTTGAATTCAATCACTTGAGAGAAGAAAAAACTTCCCTTTTTCATTACGCTTTCTCCTAAGATCATTGTTTTTCACGTTCAGTGCAGGGAACGCGCAGGGGGGAACATACTTGTATTGTATGCCCCCCCCCTGTTCCCCCAATCCTGTTAATTTGTTTATCTCGGGTCTCCCCAGGTCACGTCACTAAGTCAAGTCTAGTGATCCCACCCCCCAAAAATGTAAGATTGTGCCGCAGCCACATTGTTTGACATATCAGTTAGATACTCACAGGATTTAATCAGGTCATAAACACCTACAATTCTGCTATTTCGGATGATTTTATATCGGTGACCTAAGGTGAAGTCTAGTTTGTGACCTCCCAAATATAAGTCATTGGGGAAACAACAAAAAATGCATATAAATCCACAGGAAATGGCTAAATTTGCACAATTTTCTCCAGAGCCCCTCATCTTTTGCAAAATAAAAAGATCCAGTGGCGGATCTACGGTTGGGCAAAACGGGCAATTGCCCCCCCCCCCCCCCCCCCTAACAACAACAACAACAACAACAAAAACGCCTGAAATCAGCGCAAGATTGACACATTTCCAACTTTTACTATGGAAAGTTAGCTTTAAATCAGCTATCAATGCATAAGCAAGCCAAATCCGATGCGTTTTCAGAATTGTGTGAGACTTTTTGGAATTCACCCCCCAAACCACCCGTTCTGGAACCGCCAATGCAATGATCCATGTGGTAATTTTATCCTGTGACCTCCACGAGGTAAAATCTGTTCACCCTGAGGTCATTCGTCATTTTTATTTCATAACGTTTTTTACCGAACCAGTAAGGCGCCGTAGTTGGCGATGAACGAGCGAACGCAAATTAAATGGATGGTGAATTTCAACTCGATCAGGGAAGTAGTTTCTGATATACAAATACGTGGTGCACACGTGCGCACGTGCAGAAGCACCCCACCCATGACTTGTGGGAAAGTGGTGGCTGAGAGATCCCTAACCACACACTAAATTTGAACACAATCGGCTCAGCAGTTGCCCCACCCACTCCAAATTGTGTGGCGACGTTCCTGATCCAACAACCCCCGATCTCCCCCACTCTGCCGCTAATGAGCAATTGTTCAAAGGATATTGGAATTCAAGATATTCCGGAAATAATTTAAAGATACTTATTTTGGCTGGGAAATACTAAAACTTAGGAATATCATGACATTTGCATTGGATTTGTATACATTTATCACCAGGTAAGCATATTTTATTTTAAATTTAATACCTATCAAGCGAAAAATGACATGGAAATACTGCAATCAGGGTGGGCAACATTTCTTGACTGGGGGCCAAAACGGCTCACTGTGTGGGGGGGGGGGGCATTTCCCCCCCCCCCCCCCCCCCCCCTTAGGTTGTAACGCCCAAACGCCCAAGTGCTGCCAACTGTCGTTGGCGGGGCTGGCCTGAGGCGTCTACCGTCCTCACCAGCACTGGCGGATCCAGGGGGGGGGGGATCAGGGGTAAATCCCCCCCCCCCCTCCCCCGACACACACACACAGGAATCGGGGGGGGGGGCATTCAATACAAGTATGCCCCCACTTGTTCCCTGCACTGAACGTGAAAAACAATGATCTTAACAGAAAACTTCACGAAAACTGATTTTTTCTTCACTCGAGTGATTTAATTTGAAGTTTTATGTATCCCTTTCTTTCAATGATAGACTGCAATTCAAGCAGCCCCGGTGACACTTAATTCGCGCCCCACTGGGGTGGGGGGTGTGCATAATCTGCCCCCTCCCGGATTTTATCAATATCTTGATAACTATGATATATATCAACATGACACTTTCAGTACCTTATGCTGCATCAATGCTACGTCTTCTCACTCAATGTTAATTAAATTGATGCAGTATTTAGGGAAATAATGACGTTTTAATGACGTCATGTCATGCCATTTTTGGTGGAAAAACTATAAATGTTTGGAAAATTGTAGAAAATAGAGTTGTAAAGCAAATTGCACATAAAAAAACGTCAAAAGAAAGGAAATGGCATTCTCTTCAACATGGCTATCATTGATTTCTCCCAAAAAAAAAAAATCACGTACAAAATAAAGTAAAATAAAAATCGGGAAAAAATGGCTATCTCGTTAATTAAAGATTTCCCCAATATCGATTTTTGTGAATTTGAAAAGTGAATTTCTTAAGCTCGAATACCAAAATAAGGTGACCGGCCCAAATCTTCGGAGAAAAAAGGGGATACTTTTTTGCCACAAAAAGATGCCCCCACCCACGGAGAGAGGCTGGATCACGCAGTGCTCACCAGGAGAAATGAGGGAACTAGGTTATGTTCTCGCGCTCTGGTACGGTGCGCCCGACACCCGACGCTCGCCCGACCTCAGACTGAACAATGGATAGGGCATGCCATGGTTGAAGACACAGTAGAGAAATACTATATACAAAAAATAGAGCACTCCAAAAATAGAGCCAGTGCGTCAGAGCCTGCCATAAACATGCATATAAATGATCTAAAATTAGGGTACCTTTATGAACACTTTTTACAACAACAACAAAAAGCACTTGCAATAAATTGTAGCGAAGTGTCAGAAAACAAGGAAGCCATATAGGATACAAAAATGATCAGCGATCATGTTTTTCCTGCGCAAGTCAGAACCAAATCCAGATGCATATTGAAAATGAGTTTGTAATTGCAAACTTCCGAAAAGTGATGGGAACATTCTGCGTGCCTGTCCCAATCCGCTCTAATTATTGAGTACGCATGCTGGCCAGTACTCTAATTTTGGATTATCAGCTCCATACAAGGGCGGATCCAGGGGAACGGGTCCATCCCCCCCTCTCTCAAGCCTGTTTAAGGGGAGGGCAAACTATGTTTTGCCCCCCCCCCCCCCCCCTCCCAAGACGTGAAGTCTAATACATGCTATATTTGCGTTTTTAGAACGGTACTGGACATCCCAAAATTGCAGCAGTCAAAATCCAGCTAGCCACAGTCAAAACTGTAAAAATGTATCGACCCTTCACGGCATGACACAAGTTTCGCAATTGCATATACAAATTTGGAAAACTAATTCCATTAACACGCGCCCTGGAGGGGGGGGGGGCGAAATCCGCCCACCCCTCCGGTTTTTCAAAGATAGCGCAAAAACGGCGACGTGCAACACCACCGTTTTTTGCACACCTGTTTAGAAATGAACTTCCCACATTATGTAAAATTCTTGGCTTCAGGTCATATCAGGTCAGGTCAGGAGTTGCGGTCATCACGTGACCTGATCTGATCAGGTCACGTGATGACCTCAACTCCAAAACGTTTGCAGTAGTACCACAGCCACAGTTTTACGTCGATCAGTTTCAATCTTGCAGGAATTCATAAGGTCATAGATACCAATAATTTGTGTATCTCGGATTTCTTATATTGGTTACCTAAGGTCAGGTCAATTTCGTGACCGCCAACACTGTTTTGTCAATAACTATCGACATAATGTAGATAGAGAAAAAAATGGTACCAATGTGTTTGTCTCGTCAAGACACGTCTCCCAATATGCAACATGACCAACTTGGGTCACCACTTGACCTTGACCTGAGGTCAAATTTCTCAGTTGACCTAACCCGGTCACCATGAATATGATTCGAAGCGCCTTGACAAGACAAAGGCAATGGCGTAAACATTGTTGCTTTATCTTTGTTAGGTAAAAAGTTATTTGCGAAAAAAACAGTTTTGCAAAAAGTCACCTTCTTGACATTTGATGACCTCTGGAGACTGGAGCCTAAACTATTGATCTGAGCTCAAATCTGAGGACACTTTTGTTAATTGCATTTTCAAGGGCTTTCGATTGATTTTTTCCGTTTGCTGCTAACTATCATAGTTCCCGAGATATTTGGTGGTGCTCGAAGCGAAGTCTTGAAAACTTGCAAATCTGACCCTTGATGACCACTGGTGACCTCAATATTGACCTGAGAAAAAAAAATGCACGAAATACTTTCGAAAGCGCTTGTCTCAAGCTATCTAACGTCGTTTTCTGCTTGTCGCTACGTTGCGTGGTTTTCGAGATCATAGGGGGGCGAAATCCGCCCCCCCCCCCCCTCCAGGGCGTGTAATTATCAGAGGCCCTACAGGGTGCGTGTTAAGTGTCTTGCAGAGGCTCTCCTTGGCGGTAATTGCTGGCTCCAGGGCCAACTCTCTTCATAAAATATTAACTTTAAAGCGGGCTACATGTTTAGCTAGTCTGCCGAGTTCCGAAAAAGGCGACGCGAACGCAAAGACGCGGACCTCGGCAACCGGAAGCTGTTCCAGCGGTGCCCAACTTGCTGGCCCGAAGAGCTAATAGTGGGGACCAGGCCAGGCCTATCTCCCCAGCTATCTCCCTCAGGCTCCTCCAGATCCACAGAGATCATTTATGCGCGGAAATGTCGGTCTTCCTGTTGCTACTTTGAAACAATTTGCACCGTTACCAGTTGTTTGTTACAGTTTGGTACATAGGTATGTATACAGACTACAGTTATTATTATCACATGTACTATTGAGCGCAGACTGCCACCGGTCATCGTGATTTACTATCCGAGGCTAATAATGTATATGAAAACCTACCTTCATTTCAACATTTTTCATCATACCGAGATGTGCAACCATGAAAAGGAGTTACCTGAGGCTTGGCTCCACTCACGGTCTGGTTCCAATATTCAAATTGCGTTTTCCACGACCTAAATGTTCACGCCGCCGCTTTGCGGCGTCACATCAGTGGCCATCATCATAACGAAGCCATCATCATCGTCTTCGTTTCGTCGCAACGCTGAATTGAATGAATAACATTTTTAGCTTCTTATCCTCTACAAGGCTAAGAAGCTAAAAATGCCTATGCTTCTGGGTTTTATCAGGCAAACCCGAGAAGAAGAAACAATTGCGCTCCTTCGCGGCGCTAAATAACAAGTACCTACTATAACATGCAAATCCACATTAAAAATGCTGAAAAGGATTAATACACGCATAACAAATTAGGGTACATTTTTGTTCGTCATTTCAGCCGACCCCCCACTCAAAAATTATCGGCGACGCCCCTGGGTACAGCTGACAATTGACATAGTTTTGCTCAGTGTAAGGCAATGCATGAACAATACAAGCTGCAAGCTGAAATCTGTCCTTTTCGATATCCCAAAAGGTCGAAAACCTAAACAAAATCGAAATCGTGTGGTTGCAAAATAAAGTGGCCCAAATCCGGGAAGAAATTCGAAATTGGGGGTAGGTAAGGTCCGCTAAAAAAAACAGTTTGTCCCCCCCCCCCCCCAACGGCCGGATGGATCCGCCCTTGGCTCCACAGATATATAGACTAGATAGGACAGCCCAATGGAGTGGTCCGCCCGCTAGTACGTAAAGTCGGCCGCCATATTGAAACAGTCCATAATGCAAACTCGCCTAAACGCGCCGTGGCGATGCGGGCGGTGAAGACGGGCAGGCGTAGGATTGCTGATGGAAAATGATGCCTTCCGAGGACGGCATAATGCATTCTGAGAGCGGCGATGTACCTTCCGAGGGCGGCATAATGCGTTGTGAGGACGGCAAGATGTCTTCTGAGAGTAATACGATGCTGTTCGTAGACGCAAGGGCGCCCTGGCGGCCTCCTGAGAACGCTACGGCGCCGGCAAATCCTTTGCAAGAACGGCGCCGGGATGTCCAAGGGCGCCGTTTTCTAAAGCATGGGGCTTCAGCCCCTACGCCCCCCCTCCATAGATCCGCCCTTGCTACAGGCATGCGAAACTTGACTGGCGTACCCGCGCGCTGTGGGTGCACTGTATACACTGTAGTGTGCATGGGCGTCGGAAGCGGGGGGACACCCCCAACTCTCTCAACATTTTCGGATTTTAGCATTACGCCTATGGGCGTTGCATGGCAAGAATCGACTTAAAAATGCCTGCCCCCTGCCCCCCCCCCCCCCCCCACCCCCCCCCCCCCTCTCCCCAACTTTCGGAAGGTTGCGACGCCCTTCACTGTGTAGGATTAATAAGTGCTCCGACCCCGGCGCTCCCGCCAACCGCCCGGCCCCGTCGGCCTGCCAGGGACCGCCCGCCCCTCGCTGGCGTTCCCGGCAGTTGGTGTGGCCAAAGGGTATGCTAGTGCTATTTGTGTTATTGTTGCATAGCCTGACAAGATGCTCCAATACATTTGAATTTAAAAAAAGAAATGCCACACCAACTTAAAAGTTGGTATGGCATTGGCCACACCTGCCATACTACATTTCCACCCATGCCTGCTGCTGCTGCTGCAGTCCCTGACCTGCTCGGGGTCGGGCCGCAACAGGTCCAGGCGAGTCCGCACGTTCCTCCCCAACATCATCTCTGCGGGGACCACCCGGTTGTGGCATGCGGCGCCGCGCGGTAGGCCAGCAGGAACGCGTTCAGTAGGACGCGATCAGCACATGTACGCGTTCCCACGGCCTGCCTGCCGGTTCCCACGGATGCAGCACACTCCGCGGCGGCGCACATCGCTTTTCCGCCCAGTCTGTACAGTCCCGTGCCAGACAGTCCAGTTCCGTGTCGATCCCCGGCCACCACACGTAGCGGCGGGGCAGAGCCCTGTTCACGGTACCGGTCGCAGCCTGCGACCACTGCGACCGCTGCGTCCAGCTGCGATCAGACCAATCAGCGTCCAGCACCGGCCGGGCTGGGAGGCATGGAATGTGGGGATGGGGAAGGGTGTGACGTCATATCTCTGCGACCGCTGCGTCTGTGAAATCGCAGACGCAGCGGTCGCAGAGTGCAGATGTAATGCAAATTGGCGCACTGCGGCATTTACAAGCACGTCTGCAAGTGGCCGCCAATGCTTTGTTGCAACTTTGTTGTAAGGAGGGAGTTGAGGAACTGAAGCTGAACATGGAGTAAGTATTTGGTTATTGTTTGTAAGTCTTTGGCATCCACCGCTCGCAGAGATGTTCACGGCACCGGAATTTTCGTGACGTCACACCCCAGGGGTGGAGCTTAAGCTGGACACAGCGGTCGCAGTGGTCGCAGGCTGCGACCGGTACCGTGAACAGGGCTCAGGTTCTCTATTTTGGCACTGCCCAAGTGCCCCTCGTGCAGCTCGCGCAGGACACGCGTGATCTCGCCGTTGGCCGCCCCACGAATGCGAGGACTCCCGAAACTGCATAAAGCAAATATCCCTATGCGTCCTATCACGTTAGGAATCGGCAGCGCCCCCCATCGACTTGCAAAAGTATTAGCAAGACCTCTATCAAGTACTCTAGGTGCCGTCAGTGATGCCCACACACGCAACAGCGACGATCTGATGGAAAGACTCCAAAACGTCGATTTTTACAGATAAGTGTCTAGCTAGCTTCGATGTCAAGTCACTATTCACAAATGTGTCGGTGGGAGGTGCATATAAAGCAATCAAAAACGTAGTGGACGATATCAATCCTAGCCAGCTACCGCTCGCAAAGCATGACTATTTAAAATTGTTATCAATGTGCATGAACTTCGGAGGCTTCACGTTAAATTCCGCTGAGTATATTCAACATAGCGGTCTTGCCATGGGATCTCCACTGAGCCCGGTCGCTGCATGTTTGTACATGGAATGGCTAGAAAAGCATAATTATCAGAAGATAATGGGAGTATATATACTCTGGGTGCGGTATGTTGATGATATTCTTGTAGTATCACCACAAACCATATATTTGAAGGAAAAGCTTCACGAACTTAACTTAGTAGATCCTAAAATCCGGTTAACTATAGAACATGAAAAAAAAACATGACGCTATTCCTTTTCTTGACACAGAAATTGTGCGAACAGGAAATCACGTCAAATGCAAAGTATACCGAAAACCTACAAACAGAGAAGATTACGTGCACTTCTTCTCTGGACACAGCGATAAGGTAAAACGTGGGGTAGTTTTAGGGTTCTTTCTTAGAGCTCTCCGCATATGTAGCAAAGAATATCTCGATGATGAAATTCATCATATCATATCATCTGCATGAAGCTTAAATACCCAAAAGGACTACTTCTTAATCTAAAAAAGAAAGCTACAATTATTCGGAACAAATCAAAGACAGCAAAGACCCGAAAGAAAGATGTTCGATATATGTCCATACCTAACTCCAAAATAGCCGTAACAATTGCGAATCACCTCGAAACGACGGGTATTAAAGTAGCACTGACCTCTGGCAGAAAACTAGGAGAGATGCTAACTCAAAAGAAAACATCCCAGCATAACGACATCAGCGTCGTTTTCGAAGTTCCATGTGGGGCGTGTAGCAAATCATATATAGGTGAAACTGGTAGGAGAATAGAGACGAGACTTAAAGAGCACAAACGAGACCTTCGACACCATATGGAATATAGTGCATTTGTAGTCCATTCGACACTAAGGATCATCACATCCCTCACTAGGAAATCACGCATCTTACAATAAAGTGGGTAGCACGGCATTAGTTTGGGGCATCGTGTTCCACAAGGGACTTGCAATTCTATAAGTGGGGCATCACCATCCGAGCATACCGCATTTGCGGTATTTGCGGTATAGTAGCTACGCCCTTGGTTAGGTACCTCTCAGCCGCCAATTTTTCACAAGCCAGAGGTAGGGTGCCTCTGCACGTGCGCACGTGCACATATTCTCTATCTCAGGAACGACTGAGCCGATTGTGTTCGAATTTTGTGTGTGGTTAGGGACCTCTCAGCCACCGCCTCCCCACAAGTCAGGGATAGGGTGGATCTGCACGTGCGCACGTGCACACCCCTATTCTATATCTCAGGAACGGCTGAGCCGTTTGTGTTCAAATTCAGTTTGTGGTTAGGGACCTCTCAGCCGTCTCTTTCCCACAAGTCGGGGGTGGGGTGCCTCTGCACGTGCGCACGTACGCACCTTTTTAGTATCTCAGAAACTACTTGGCCTATCGAGTTGAAATTCACCATACATTTCCTTCGCGCTCGCTCGTTCATCGCCGACTTCGGCGCCTTACTGGTTCTATTACCCTGAGTTTGCCGGGCGCCGTCAGAGGCGCTGGCTGAGACTTGATACACTGAACGCACGCGGGCGGTGACCTTGGCCGGCGGTGTGATAGTTTACCCCCAGTGCCGACAGGGGCGCCTTGCCCGCAGCCGACAGACTCAAAGCGCTGGCCGCTGATGGAGCTGTTTTGGCAGAGACTGAAAGAACGGAACGGGATCGGAACAGGGACAGAACGAGAATGGTTTGCTTAGTACATGGCAAGTTATATGCAGTAATGTGTCCGCCAATATCCACCCAAAATATTTCGCCACCGGCTAATGGTTAAGTTATGAGGAATACAAACGTAAAATATTGATTAACACTAGCAGTGAACGCTCAGCAATACGCCTTTGTGGTGTATCGCCTCTGATTACTATTTGAGTGAAGCGGGTTCGATTCCGGCAGGCGGCCGGACTTTTTCTAAAACGAGGTACCAAATATTAAACGGCTGAACTGTGCAGAGACTGTGCGGGAGAAAAACGAGAACAGAACGACAATGGTGTTGCTTAGTACATGTCAAGTTGTATGCAGTAATGTGCCCGTCGTTTAGTGTTTATGTCATAAGTTTGCCTTGCTGTTCTGTTCAAATCGCTTTCATAACATATAAATCGGACCGAGAAATGGGCAGCGAACGAATTGGCGGGCTATATAAATTAGCTGGCTATATAAATAAATGGTTTTATTAAAATAAATACCTAAATCGGACCAGTTAATGAGCATCGAGCGTATTGGCTGGCTATATAAATTAACTGGTTATATAAATAAATGGCTATATAAATAAATGGCCATATAAATTGCAGGCCTTCTGGTTTTTAATTAACTTGAAGTACAAACTCTGAGTCCGACCTTCGCACCCATCTCTGTTTTGGCTCTGGCTATGCTCGCTGTGATACACAGCGAGCATAGCCAGTTAGCTACTATATATAGTTAGCCACTAGATCTAACAATAATATAGGTAAACAAGTTGTTGCAATAACTATATTGGCAGCCGGTAAAGAAATCCCATAAAGAGACTGATAACTTAGTTCTTCTATCATCGACACTGTTTTTTCTTAACTTAATTGCATTCTGCATCATTCTCCTTATCCGTTGCCCCTCTTCACATTTGTATAAGTACGATTGTATACTAGACTCCATGTTGCTGTTTCTATCATAGGCGTTAGTCATTCGACGTTAGTCATGCGTTCGTTGCGTCCTGGCGAACAATGTCATGCGAATGCAAAACGCATATCTCTCCTGTTCGCCGTCATTCTGCTGATAGATATCGGATAAAATTGTCAATCCGTTCCTTAAACACAGCTATAACATCAGCAGTGGCGCACGCAGGATTCCAGCGGGCCCCTTGTGTGCGGCCCCCACCCGTTTTAAAAAAAGAAGAAAACTTCGCGGATTTCGGTCACTTGTTTTTGAGCGGGCCCCCTACATCATGGGATCTGAGACATGATAATTGTCTTGTCAATGTCGTGTAAGGTGACTGCGTGTGCTAATGATGTGCGAATTTTAGGTGCGTGTGCTACTGATGTGCAGTACAACTGTCGAGAGTTGACGAAATGAGGTCAAGGACAACACGCAGTAGTGGTGAACCGATACGGTATTTTCGTAGCAGGTATGTGTGATCAGTTGGCGCGATACATGGCTGATTTGTACTGTCTATACAACATACAGCATCGCAACAAATGTGGAGACGGTCTCGCGCATGACTTGGGAAGGCATAACCAACGGATACAGGGGCTGGTGTCAACCAATTGCTGCATAGCTGTCTGGAAGCTGCCCACAGGCTTTCTGGAATTTGGTCAAAATGAGAGAAGCACGGAGAACAGATGGCGTCAAAAAAATCAAACGTCGTAATAAGTAATAACTAGAGGTGATTTTTTGCGGGGGGATTTGCTATCCATTGTCTTGCGGGGGGATTTGCTATCCATTGTGGTGGGCTTGTATACTCAAAATCATCGGTCCTAGAAGAGCCCTTCATGGAATGGGAATCCCTATGGAACCCATGGAACAGTATGGAAATGGGTGGGAATGGGGCGATTTTTTTAATGTAACGGATTGGAACGGGTTACGGGCCAGACCATATATTTTTTAACACCACAAAAAGTTAAATATGCTGAAACGGGTGGGAATGGGAGCCCCATCAATTATGAATTAGGATTGGAACGGGTTTGGGTCTGGCTGAATGGGCTGGAACGGGATGGGGGCTGAAAAGGTGTCCCATGAAGGGCTCTAGTCCCTAGGTACATACATATTTGACGATGAAACGTAACATGTACCAAATAGCGAAGCATTTTATTTCATCAGTGAAGTGGAGTGTTACAATATTATTTGGCTACGCCCATATATATGTTTGAAATGCTTATGCGCAAATTGTAGTGTAGATAGAAATCGCGTTTACACGGGACTTTATATTATCTAGGCATGAAGGAATTATCTCTTCGGAAATTGAGGCAATTTTAGAAATTGGGCCGAATTATCGCTCTTTTTTTTCTTTCTAACCTCTCAGATTAATGTCCTCTACAGGTTTAAAAGTCCCAGCCTTTGGACGACAAAGTCCCGTATATACTACGCTGGGCTACGTTCGCGAACGGAATAGGAATTAACCCTGAGGCGCTCGTGGTCGGGAGCGTTTTTTTACCCCTCCCTTCTTAGTTTTTCCCCATTATTAGAAAACGCATGGAGATATCGACTTCAAACCTTCAGCAACTTGAAATGAATAGCTAAGCCACGTTTTGGCAAAAACAAATTGGTCCCGGCCAGGTCAGGTCAGGTCACCAGATCAGGTAAAATGACATGACCACCAAACAACTTATAGGTAGCACCACCGGCACAGTGGTTAATCGAGCGACATGAAACTCATGGCACGTCATGAGGTCATTAGGGACTACAATATCTCGGATTTTCTATATCGATGATCTAAGGTCAAGTTATAATCGTGACCTTTTCAATGTAACCCAATGGGGAAAAAACAAAAAATGCATATTTCTGAGTTGTAAAGGGATAAATTTAGGTGATGTTTGTTTTCTAGCCACTAGTTTTGGCCACAGACTAGCCCTGAACGGGCCGAATATCACGCCTCTGCCAGCACCAGGGCCTTGCCTTGATAGGGCCCCTACCAAGAACGGGCCCTACCAGTAACGGGCCCGTATAAAAAAAAATGCAAGGAGCGGGCCCTGTTGTGACCGGGCCCTGGTACTGACCGGGCCCCGTATCACGCCTTTGCCAGCACCAGGCCCCTGCCTCGATCGGATCTGACCAAGACAGGGCCCCTACCAGAAACAAGCCCGTATGAAGAATATGCAAGGAGCGGGCCCTGTTGTGACCGGGCCTTCTCCTCACCTGGCCCCATATCACGCCTCTGCCAACACCGGGCCCCTGCGTCGTTTGGGCCCCTACCAGGAACGGGCCCCTATCAGGAAGGGCCCGTATCAAATAATTTGTCAGGAGCGGACCCTGTTGTGACTGGACCCTCGTCTTGACCGGGCCCCATATCACGCCTTTGCCAGCACCACGCTCATGCCTCGATCGGACCTGACCAAGACCGGACCCCTACCAGAAACGGGCCCGTATCAAGAAAATGCATAGACCGGGCCCTGTTGTGACCAGGCCTTCGTTTTGATGGGCCCCATATCACGTCTTTGCCAGCACCGGGCACCTGCCTCGATCGGGCCTGATCAAGATCTGGCCCCTACCAGGAACGGGCCTGTGTCACCAGAACGTGACCGTATCAATAATTTGCAAGGACCGGGCCCTGTTGTGACGGCTGACGGGGCCCTCGTCCTGACCGGGCCCCATATCACGCCTTTGCTAGCACCGGGCCCCTGCCTCGATAGGGCCTGACCTAGACCGGCACCTACCAGAAACGGGCCCGTATCAATAATTTGCAAGGACCGGGTCCTGTTGTTACCGGGCCCTCGACCTGACCGGGCCCCATATCACGCCTCTGCCAGCACCGGGGCCCTGTCTTGATCGGGCTCCTACCAGGAACGGGTTCCTACCAGGAATGTACCCCTACCAGGAACGGGGCATATCAGGAAAGGGCCTGTATCAAATAATTTGCAAGGAGCGGGCCCTGTTGTGTCCGGGCCCTCGTCCTGACCGGGTCCCACATCACGCCTTTGCCAGCACCGGGCCCCTGCTTCGATCAGGCCTTACCAAGACCGGGTCCCTGCCAGGTATGTGCCAGAGTACGGGTCCTTTTGATGCGGGCCCCTCAGAAATTGCGGGGGAGGTCAGCTGACCCCTTTGACCGCCCCCCCCCCCCCCCTGCGTGCGCCACTGAACATCAGTTACTTTCTCAGCGGTGCACAAGATCTGCAATCGTAAGCATGAAACGGCCAAAACTTAGGCACAGCGTGAATAAAGCGATCCTTGAACAAAAATGTGATCGCGCCCAAGTCACGTCAAGGATTAGTAGATAGATTACAAACATGTCGCATGTACCGGATATAGCAGTACCAGATGTACCGGATATAGCCGTACCGGAAGTATCAGATGTAGCCGAGTATCCCATGCGCAACATTGGTCGCATGCGCAACAACGTGATACGTATTAAACGACGCGTAGATAAACGTAGATACGTAGATGCGTAGATATGTTCAGGCGTGACCTGTCAGGCGTGATATGTGCAGGCGTGACCTGTCCCCGACGTTGCGTTCAGGCGTGACCTGTCCCCGACGTTGCGTTCAGGCGTGACCTGTCCCCGACGTTGCGTTCAGGCGTGACCTGTCCCCGACGTTGCGTTCAGGCGTGACCTGTCCCTGACGTTGCGTTCAGGCGTGACCTGTACCCGACGTTGTGTTCTGGCGTCACCTATCCCCGACGTTGCGTTCAGGCGTGTACCTGTCCCCGGCGCAGCGTCCCAGAGATCCCCGAAAACATATCAGCCGATTCCAAGTCCGAAACTGGTTTCCAGTTATCATCCGCCTGCAGCGGGCTCAGTACTACAGCGGGCTCAGTACTACAGCGGGCTCAGTACTACAGCGGGTTCAGTTCTACAGCGGGCTCAGTACTACAGCGGGATCAGTGCTACAGCGGGCTCAGTACTACAGCGAGCTCAGTACTACAGCGGACTCAGTGCTACAGCGGGCTCAGTACTACAGCGGGCTCAGTACTACAGCGGGCTCAGTACTACAGCGGGCTCAGTACTACAGCGGGCTCAGTACTACAGCGGGCTCAGTGCTACAGCGGGCTCAGTACTACAGCGGGATCAGTACTACAGCGGGCTCAGTTCTACAGCGGGCTCAGTACCACAGCGGGCTCAGTGCTACAGCGGGCTCAGTACTACAGCGTGCTCAGTACTAGTGGTATCAATCGGTTACCAAAATTTTGGTAACCGACAAAATGTTGTGACCGAGTTGGTAATCGGTCGGTCAGGCTCATACATTTTTGGACACTTGTCGGTCAGCCTAATATTTAAAAAAAAACTTTGTGTCACACCTTTACACATTATATCCAGCAAGTTTGCTCCAAATTCAATAAATTAATATAATACCAAATAGAACACATCATTATTATATCAAGATTGAAGATATTGTTGATATATAACATTTAAATACTCTGAATGTTGTCGTATTTTTATACAGTAGGATGTATTCAAAACAAACAATACAAATGTTACAACAAATGTTAGCATATGAACAAAATAATCGGAATTTTTCATCTCGGGGTTTCAAGGTTTAAACAAAGAACCAGAAACGTTTCTATGAAAAAAAGTATTTCCTTCGCTTTTTGAAGGATACGACAGTATTGCATTGTAAAGTCGTTTACAATTCCTGCACGTATGCTCCAATGCCCATTTGTGTGAAATTATTGGTTCCCGCTCAAAGGCAAAGGATATTCCAACAAAATATGTGGCTTAACCCATAATAACTGTGAAATTACGTGATACGTATTTTCACTAAATATAATAAATATATAAAAAATATAGTAAATATATAGTAGTTTTTTTTTCAATTTGGAAAGGCATCACCATGAGAAGGAGTGGGATGTGATTATACAAAAGCATTACGTGAATTGTGTTCGGTAAGTTTCAACTTCAGCTCTTTTGAAAAGCTTGGCTTTCTGTGAAGCATGGCTTGTCACATTTTGTATGAATATGAACTTTTTAATGCAGATAGATAACTGCAGATAAATGTATACAAGCAAACAAAGTAGAAGTAAAATTATTATTACCTGAAGATACATGTTTTAAATAAATATTTTAAAGGGAAATGCTAGCATGTGTTATGACTTATGAGGAATGAAACAGCATGCTTGACAATTGACATGCAGTTTTGTTAGGTAGCGGGTGACAGGTGTCATCGTGCAGTCAATATATCATGTGTTAAATCATTCCTGAGTCCTGAATCCCGACCAATGTCAAGGACGGAAAAGTTAGGGGAGTCATATGCCCCTCCACCTTTGGTCAGATAAAATTGATTTCTTCTTTTGTATGTATTTATGTAATATGTTTTATGCTGCAAATGAATATGAAATGATTGAGGTCACATTTTTCCATCCTGTCTTGCTTGCAGCCTCCGGCCCTCCACTACTTTGTTTTGTACATATATTTGGTTCCTTTTTTTCACAATTATACCGCCTTTTTGGAAACTGTACATGTGTGTTTTATGATGTTAAACAAAGCTACTTTTGCCAGTGTCTTATCAACATAAATGAGTAGTATAAAAGTTGCAAATTGGTCAAATTTTGGAAATTTTTCGCTTCAACCCACATCGGTCGGTATTTGGTCAAGCAAAATGACTCCCATTCGGTAGCGGTTGGTATCGTTCAGAAATTTGTTGGAAAATGGCATCACTACTCAGTACTACAGCGCATGGGTGGAGCTTTTCATAAAAAGTTGGTGGGGCAAAATGTAATATCGGCTGGTTGTTTTGCATGGTTAAAGTTAAAGATGGCCATTTTAACTCCAGGAAACATTCAAATCGGACAAAAGTTGGTGGAGGAAAGCATAAAGTTGGTGGGGCAGTGGCCCCACCATTTGAATAGGGAACTCCACCCGTGCTACAGCGGGCTCAGTACTACAGCGTGCTCAGTTCTACAGCGGGCTCAGTACTACAGCGGGCTCAGTACTACAGCGGGTTCAGTACTACAGCGGGCTCAGTGCTACAGCGGGCTCAGTACTACAGCGTGCTCAGTACTACAGCGGGCTCAGTACTACAGCGGGCTCAGTGCTACAGCGGGCTCAGTACTACAGCGTGCTCAGTACTACAGCGGGCTCAGTACTACAGCGGGCTCAGTGCTACAGCGGGCTCAGTACTACAGCGGGCTCAGTGCTACAGCGTGCTCAGTACTACAGCGTGCTCAGTTATACAGCGGGCTCAGTACTACAGCGGGCTCAGTGCTACAGCGGGCTCAGTACTACAGCGGGCTCAGTACTACAGCGGGCTCAGTACTACAGCGGGCTCAGTACTACAGCGTGCTCAGTTATACAGCGGGCTCAGTGCTACAGCGGGCTCAGTACTACAGCGGGCTCAGTACTACAGCGGGCTCAGTACTACAGCGTGCTCAGTTATACAGCGGGCTCAGTGCTACAGCGGGCTCAGTACTACAGCGGGCTCAGTACTACAGCGTGCTCAGTTCTACAGCGGGCTCAGTACTACAGCGTGCTCAGTACTACAGCGGGCTCAGTACTACAGCGGGCTCAATGCTACAGCGGGCTCAATGCTACAGCGGGATCAGTACTACAGCGGGCTCAGTACTACAGCGGGCTCAGTACTACAGCGGGCTCAGTACTACAGCGGGCTCAGTACTACAGCGTGCTCAGTTCTACAGCGGGTTCAGTACTACAGCGGGCTCAGTACTACAGCGTGCTCAGTTCTACAGCGGGCTCAGTACTACAGCGTGCTCAGTACTACAGCGGGCTCAGTACTACAGCGGGCTCAATGCTACAGCGGGCTCAATGCTACAGCGGGATCAGTACTACAGCGGGCTCAGTTCTACAGCGGGTTCAGTACTACAGCGGGCTCAGTGCTACAGCGGGCTCAGTACTACAGCGGGCTCAGTACTACAGCGGGCTCAGTACTACAGCGGGCTCAGTACTACAGCGTGCTCAGTTATACAGCGGGCTCAGTACTACAGCGGGCTCAGTACTACAGCGGGCTCAATGCTACAGCGGGCTCAGTACTACAGCGGGCTCAGTTATACAGCGGGCTCAGTACTACAGCGGGCTCAGTACTACATCGGGCTCAATGCTACAGCGGGCTCAGTACTACAGCGGGTTCAGTACTGCAGCGGGCTCAGTACTACTGACCCCACTGCAGGCGGATGATAGCTGGAAACCAGTTTCGATTACTTCTGGTGCCACGAAACTGCATTGGGCCTGTTCCAGTGGCGCCTCTAACCTCCTCTAACGTCCTCCAAGTTGCTCCAACTTGCAACTGTCTGTGCATTAGTATAGGACAGTTGCAAGTTGGAGCAGCTTGGAGGAGGTTAGAGGTGCCACGGGAACAGACCCATACTCATGTAAGTCCTGGCAATCTCAAACGAACTGTATTGGCTGGAGCCAGACCATGACAAACCAGTTTTTGCAGGTAGCAATTGACCGGTTGCATATTTGTTTGCCATTGGGTAGATAAGGATGACCTGGCAGTAATATGTTAAGCACCTCATAGATAACATCTAGGTGTTGCACAGAGCATCACTGACATATCCACATATAAAAAATGTATTAAATATATTTTAAATTTTTGCCTTCGCACAATAAACGGACGCTGAAAGTTTTGTCGTAAGAGAAAGTGGGATTTGCCAAGCGCATCACTCAACAGCGTCCAGATTGCCTGTTTCGACTAGTTATCTCACACTGGTGTCAACTATCAAGAGGTGCGTGCCATCCTCGCACTGTGTGAGTGACATGATAATATATCAAGATGGACCGGCCGCAAATCTGATGGGAAGCAGGTTATTCGCAATTAAAAAAACTGTGAACCGGAAACAGTGCCTTCTAAAAATATAAGGACTGGGAATAGAACTGTCGTAAGTCAGACATCTGAGGGCATGGACTGTCTCAGGTTAGACATCTGACTTGAGAGGACCGGCCAGTGCCCTGAACGGGTCAGGATCGGACAGTGCTTGGGGCGGGTCAGGACCGGACAGTGTCCGGGCGGTCAGGACCGGACAGTGTCCGGGGCAGGTCAGGACTGGACAGTGTCCGGAGCGGGTCAGGACCGGACAGTGTCCGGGCGGTCATGACCGGACAGTGTCCGGGGCGGGTCAGGACCGGACAGTGTCCGGGGCGGGTTAGGACTGGACAGTGCCCGGCACGGGTCAGGACCGGACAGTAGAGCGTCCCACTTCTCAACAAAGTTGTCCGAACACCTTCGCCCCCTGCGATTCCTGTTCTCTGATGAAAATTATCCATGGGGACCAAGTTTGATGGATTTTGGTCGGTAATCTTAATCTCCGAGCAGCGGATGAAGTTATCGCCTCAAAGTCCCGTTTCAAGCACCGGTCCGCCATATACCCGATAGTAGAGCTTGGCGTTGACGAATCGCTTTAGCGTTTCTAATTGAGCTAGGATGACGAAACAAGATTCATTGCATTGCCTAACGCTTGTGCCTTCGTCTCATACAGCCCCTGTCAATTTGACTGCCAATACTTGAGCCGTGACGTCACCATTTCTACAGCGAGCCGGCTTTAGCGTGGTGGGCTATGGGAAAATAGGTGGTATTCGGGTCGCAATTTCAAGCATTTCTAAAATAGTTCGTTCAGCAGATGCAGATAGCAGATACCTGTGATGCCAAAGGTCTTCCTTATTCATATCTGGGGTTGTTTTGGGAAAATTGAGTCAAATTTGTTCCCAATAAATGGTTTTATGGAACGCTGCATGTCTTCCAATAAATATCATTTTCAGCCTATCTGACGGTAATACGCGTCAGATTTCGCCCACGCAGAGGGCGGGATGGGATTATAATTGATACATTGTTATGCACTGGATGTATACTACAAATATATGGTATTAAACCTAAAATCTAGTGAGGAAATGATGACGTAGGAACCAGTGCCGGCGCCACATATTTTCGTTTGGGGGGGGGCAGCTTTTCCCGAAAAAGGGCCCTTGGCCAAAAGGGCCCACCCAGCCTTCAATATTACGTAATATATATTTAATATCATTTCCGTCTTTCTCGTTCCCGCACGGATTACCATTTACTTATGATAAAACTTGAACACTTTATATATAGCATCACAGCCTTTATTTTCAAGTGGCATTGTGGCGTGCGTCACACAGTTCAAGTTTTTGCTCAATGTGACTAAGTTATCAACTGTAACTTTTCATTTCTTGCGACGATAATGCCCATGAGATCGGGTATGGCCCTTGATTTCTTGAGGGGTCCTCGGCTGGCTTGAGAAGGCCCTCCACCAGATTGAAAGAGCTTCGATCGGCCTTAGGGGCCTCAACCGGCCTGAGAGATCTCGGTCGGACCTGAGGGATCTTGGTTGGTCTGATGAGTCTCGGTGGCCTGAGGGATCTCGGTGGGATCTGAGAGGGTCTTGGTTGGTCTGAGGGGACTATGATGGGATGAGAGGCCTCTGTGGGACCCGAGAGGGTCTTTGTTGGTCTGAGGGGTTCTCGGCGAGGCCGACATATCCCTTTCTCTGTCTGAGAAGGCCCTCGCTCTGCATGCGAAAGCCTCGGTACTACCTTGAGAGCCCTACCATAGCTGGAACAGTGCAGAGGAAGTCCTTGCTTTTCGGAGGAGGCCCTTTGACCTAAAACACGAAATGGCTCTCAATCTTTCCGAGAAGCTCCCGACCAGCCTAAGAGAGCCCATAAACTCGCTGAGACGGCCCCAGGTGGCTTCTCAGGTTCAACAGGCTAAACTGGTTCCTCTGAGTTTCCTTGGTCGTCGCAAGGAGGCCCTCAGCTGGCCCTAGCGGGCGCTCCGCCAGCCTGAGGGTCCCCGGCGGCCGCCATTCTAAGAGGACCTTCATCAGGGATTAACACGCTTGTCTAGCCTGAGAGGATCCTCATTCAGCCTGAAAGGGACCTCACGTAGTCTGGGAGGGCCCCTGTCTAGCCTGAGACGGTCCCGAGACAGTCTGAGAGAACATTCAGCTCGTCCGCCCGCCAGGCTGGCCGAAAAGGGCCCAGCTGGCGGTTGGAGGGGCAGCTGCCCCTCTTGCCCCTCCCCCCCCCCCCTTGTGGCGCCGGCCCTGGTAGGAACGTTATAACACGTTGTTGTATGGCCTTGGTCAGGGGATGGGATCGCATCACCAATCACCATGCGTCTGCTCTGTCGCCATATTCTTTCGGAGCTACCCAAAACCGTTTAGATCCAGCAACTGAATACAACACACCGGCCGCGATCTGCTGATCTCGCCACGTGAAGTGTAACTTTGGCAGCCAAAGTAAAAACGACCTACGGTAGGCAACAACAACTATTGCATACAGCTGCGGTTCCTTCATGCTATTCAGCTGCCAATACCTTGAGTGATTATTCAACAACTCCGACTTTGTCACTGTAATGCTGTCCGTCACCAAATTACATTAGCCGGGTCCGGGGCAGACCCGGGAGCCAACCCGCTCTCCGGGTCCGGGGTAGACCCGGGGGCAGCCAGCTCTCCAGGTCCGGGGCAGACCCGGGGACCAGCCTGCCCTTCGGGTCCGGGGCAGACCCGGGGCCAGCCCGCTCTCCGGGTCCGGGGCAGACCCGGGGCCAGCCCGCTCTCCGGGTCCGGGGCAGACCCGGGGGCAGCCAGCTCTCCGGGTCCGGAGCAAAACCGGGGACCATCCCGCTCTCCGGATCCGGGGCGCAAGTTTACAATCATGCTACGGGATTCGCACTTCGAGCGCTGATTGGTCAGTACGCTCTGTGGATGCCGTCACAACCTCAGCATTCCAACTTTGGGTGCTGATTGGTCAGTGTTTGGATGACGTCACACCAGAACCAACCAATGACAGGGAGGCAGGGAAACCGTGGGGACCGCCAGTCGGGAGATTCTTTACTAGCACGATCGAGCGAGTTATGCACAAGCGCAAGGCGGCAGCCTATAATTTTATTACGATCGTGCAAGCCGCAGTACCTACATTGTTTACGAGTTCGGAGTTTATGTTTATCTTCAGGCTTTGAAAACCTAATTGCCTGCAAACTTTTTTAGATTTATGAACTCAAGATGGACAAAACATTATTTATTTCACTTAGATTCGAGCTCTGCTAGTTTTGTTAATTTTATTTAGATTCAAACTCCGCCAGTTATTGTTAATTTCACTTCGATTCAAACTCGGTAGGTTTGGCTAACATGGATGTGAGTGTGGGGAACGGAAAGAATGTAACAACTGCCTGAGCACCAACGCTACCAACCAACCGAGAGGAGTTTAACCCTATTTGTAACAGGCTCCTGGCTATCCCTATTTGTAACAGGGGGGGGGCGGATTCCGCCCCCCCCCCGGAGATCTCGAGATCTACCCGTCCGATTTTCAAAAAATGAAACGGTGTTTGGTTCCCCTCAACACGATCTACATTTATAAATAATAATACAAAATATAAATTTGGGATAGGGGGGCAACAGGGGGGTAAAAACTACAAATTTTAGTGGTATTTTTGATCCAACATAGCTTTCATGTTTATCGACCGATTTTAACACAACTAATAAGAATCAATAGAGATTGAATCGGAAATTGATATATGACGGTGACGTTTGAAAATTCAAAATCATAGGCGTGTGCAGGTCACTCAATATGGGGGTGAAAAAAATGCGTAATAAAACCATTTTTTGATGTTGTTTTTTGATAAATGAAATGGTATGTGATTGAGACATTAGAAAAACAGTTATAAATCATATTTTTTGCCATAGGCGGTACCAGGTTAGTGAAAAAAGGGGGTAAAATTGGGAAAAATATTAACCGCGGACAAGTTGCTACCCAGCACTATAAATATGTTACTGATCATAGATAGTTCCTTTTTGCATGTTGTACTTCATCATAGGCGTATCCAGGATCCAAACTAGGGCGGCGCAAGACCTTTTGATAAGTATATTATCCGCTATTATGATACTAACTAGTCAACAGTGACTATTTCACTTACAACTTCAATTAACATTGCTTACCCCCCTTTTTACCCTACCTGGACTCGTCTATTATCTTATAATCGTTCGTAGAGTAGCCTGTGGTGCGTGTTTCATCCGAAAACTGCAGTATGTTATGTCATTGTACGCCCATGCCTCTTAGTTTCCTTGCAATAATATGACCCCCTTTCTTCCATTCCTGAGCGCGCCTCTGCAAAAAAAAGACTTTATTCCCTTTTCTGGTCTCATATGTGCATATATTATTATAAGCTAAACGTATATTGCGCCGTTATTGCTGGCATATCGTCATCACCATGCCAGTCACCCCCCTTTTCATGTTCCTGAACACGCCCCTGAAACTATATATGTAATAAATTATGCAAATAATGGAAGCAGAAGCTATCTTTTACATCTTGATAGCTATAAATGCCCCTTACATTGCTCTATTGGCTTCCCGCCAAGCATTGAATACTTCCTGGAAACCCCCCCCCCCCCCCCTTTCAAGCCCCTGAAACCGCCTCTGCCATGCAATTTTGTATGATATTTGATTAACATCATCTAATTTGCACTTGTTGCAATCACGGTAAGCCGATGTAACTCCTTCATACTTGATGCAGTTAGGAAGAAACCGTGAAGATCGCATTTCCGTATTTTCGCCAAATGTCGCCTCCGAACCCACCCAAAACTGTGCCCTGGAACCGCCTCTGTTCAATTTAAGAACTCAAAATTTTGACTTCAAATGCGGAGTTCAATTCTATGAAAAGTCCCAAAATTTCATGGGCCTGCTCCCAGCCGTTCTGGAGATATCTGCGAAAAACATGAGGGGGGGGGGGGCGGAATCCGCCCCCCCCCCCCTGTTACAAATAGGGTTAAATGGTGATGAAATGTGTTCTGTGAATTCACGGCACCATTTTGTAGTCATTGTATACGCCTTACAAGTTGCAAAGGGCATCGCACAAATTCGGCCAGGTCCTAGTGCGTCATTAAAATTGTTGACACCTTGGCAAACAGGCATCGTGAGCTTGACTGTTTCAGTTTTGGATGGATGGAGCTTTTCGAGAGAAAAAAGTTGGTAAGCAAAATGGCTATTTCAGATCTGGCAGAAGGAAAAAATCCAGCTTGGTTGGTGCATATGTGGAAAAACCTACCCTATTTGTAGCATTTAAATACTTGGATGTCTTTGCATGAGTTTGTAGGACAAACACAAAGATGGTAGGACAATGGGCCCACCAACTCTATTGAACTCCATCCGTGCTGTTTTGCATTGTTACACACAAATTGGATAACGTTTTTTTGGCATGCAGCCTTTTGAGATAGTATAAAGCCATGCCAGTGGCGGCAGAAGGTATTTCCGGATGGGGGGCAAAGAAACCACCTCGAGCCGGTGCACCGGCTCGAGGTGGTTTCTTTGCCATTGTTTTGGATGTCAAAGAAACCACCGCGGTGGTTTCTTTGCACACCTCGCGCCGACGCAGCTGACTGCGCGTTTGAAACACTCCCATGAGCCGTGCGCACCTCGCGCCGACGAAGCTGACGTCAACGTGACGTCACCTTCGGCGGGAGGTGCGAATTCCGTAGCATGGTTGTAAACTTGCGTCCGGGCAGACCTAGGGCAGCCAGCTATCCGGGTCCGGGGCAGACCCGGGTGCAGCCAGCTCTCCAGGTCCGGGGCAGACCCCGGGGCAGCCAGCTCTCCGGGTCCGGGGCAGACCCGGGGGACCGCCCGCTCTCCGGGCCCGGGGGCAGCCAGCTCTCCGGGTCCAGGGCAGACCCGGGGGCCAGCCCAATCTCCGTGTGGGCGAAATCCGACGCTTATTACCGTCAGATAAGCTGAAAATGATCCTTATTGGAAGACATGTGGCGTTCCATAAAGCAATTTATTGGGCACAAATTTCACTAAATTTTCCCAAAACAGCCCCAGATATGAATAGGAAAGACCTTTGGCATCACAGGTATGCGTCATCTGCTGAACTAACTATTTTAGAAATGCTTGAAATTGAGACCCGAATACCACCTATTTTCCCATAGCCCACCACGCTAAAGCGGGCTTGCTGTAGAAATGGTGACGTCACGGCTCAAGTGTTGCCAGTCAAATTGACAGGGGCTGTATGAGACGAAGGCGTTAGGCAATGCAACTAATTTTGTTTCGTCATATTAGCTCAATTAGAAACGCTAAAGCGATTCGTCAACGCCAAGCTCTACTATCGGGTATATAGCGGACCGGTGCTTAAAACGGGACTTTGAGGCGATAACTTCATCCGCTGCTCAGATATTAAGATTACCGACCAAAATCCATCAAACTTGGTCCCATGAATAATTTTCATCAGAGAACAGGAATCGCAGGGGGGCGAAGGTGTTCGGACGACTTTGTTGAAAAGTGGGACGCTCTAACGGACAGTGTCCGGGGCAGGTCAGGACCGGACAGTGTCTGGGGCGGGTCAGGACCGGACAGTGTCTGGGGCGGGTCAACAGTCAGCACCGAACAGCCAGACCGGGGCACCAAGGCTGCCCCGACCTTCAGCCAGCATCTGATTAGGCCGATCGGTTCGCCACTTTCTACAGCTCACGCGATCGAGCCCCTTGTTTCTATGGCCGGGCGGAGCCGCGCTGCTTCGGGGGACCTGTCCCCGGTTCGCCGCTCGTTTATAGCCGCCGTGCAATTTCGGTCCGTGTCTTTAGGTGACATGCAAGAATGTGCGGTGATTGGTGGGTGGCCTTGCAATATCGCTGCACGCGGCCCTCCTTGACCGCCATTCACTCATGGGCCATATCACTGATGAATTGTAGTTAATTCACGGTGAGAACCGTAGTTCAATTTGTTTTCATTCGCTATGGTGGCGTGCAATGACTTTGTTATATTTTTTTATTATTAGATTTTAACGTTATTGAAGAATTGGATTAAATCATAGTCTGTTTTCCCTTAAGTTATGAGTCGTACCTTGTCTGCGATTTGCAATACAATCGAATAAGAAACTAGGGTAACCACCAAAATTGCCAGTCTCTCTGCTAGCTCCAAGCAGCCACCGGAGTTAAAAGCAGTTCTGCGTTACAATCGTTTGTTACAATCAGCACCAAATGTCCCATTTATTATTTGTCCTGAACGAAGCTGAAAAGGTTTCATTCCCCGGATATATTTCCGACGCAGCAATTTATGACGTCATTAATCACATCATCTGGGAAAAATAGCGCAAAGTAGCGCCTCAGGCGCCGGGCGACCGAAACGGCGCAGAATTAAACGCGCCATCCGGAAACCATTAGACGGTGTTTGTCACTGGCTAGCAGTGTTGGCACGGTGCCAGACAGTGTTGGCACGGTGCCAGATAGCAGTGTTGGCACGGTGCCAGGTAGCAGTGTTGGCACGGTGCCAGGTAGCAGTGTTGGCACGGTGCCAGGTAGCAGTGTAGACACGGTGCCAGACAGTGTTGGCACGGTGCCAGTTAGCAGTGTTGGCACGGTGCCAGGCAGTGTACGGTGCCAGACAGTGTTGGCACGGTGCCAGGTAGCAGTGTTGGCACGGTGTCAGGCAGTGTTGGCACGGTGCTAGGTAGCAGTGTTGGCACGGTGCCAGACAGTGTTGGCACGGTGTCAGGTAGTGTTTGCACGGTGCCAGGTAGCAGTGTTGGCACGGTGCCAGGCAGTGTTGGCACGGTTCCAGATAGCAGTGTTGGCACAGTGCCAGGTAGCAGTGTTGGCACGGTATCAGGTAGCAGTGTTGGCACGGTGCCAGATAGCAGTGTTGGCACGGTGCCAGGTAGCAGTGTTGACACGGTGCCAGACAGTGTTGGCACGGTGCCAGGTAGCAGTGTTGGCACGGTGCCAGGCAGTGTTGGCACGGTGACAGGCAGTGTTGGCACGGTACCAGGTATCAGTGTTGGCACGGTGCCAGGTAGCAGTGTTGGCACGGTGCCAGGCAGTGTTGGCACGGTGCCAGGCAGTGTTGGCACGGTGCCAGATAGCAGTGTTGGCACGGTGCCAGATAGCAGTGTGACCACACCACCGCAGTATTTATCACGGCTCCGTTGTGCCCGAGACTGGACCGAAGGTCGGACTCGGGGCACCTGCCGGCGGGAAGGACGGTGTATCCCAGATATCCCCTGCACAGTTACTGCTGGAGGTCATACACCATTGTGCACCCATTGCTGAAGGAAAATCTGTCAAATCTGCCAGTTGCACGAGCAATAACAACAGTGCAGCTCTTTTTAAATGTGATAAAAGTGACGTGTTGTTTTGGGATATGTGGACCAGGTAACCACTTTATTCCGTGGGGCATGTGAACCAATGCCGCTCGCTGCGTGTTATATCCTTACTTTCATTCCCATTTTCTTCCCAAAACCAGTTAAATGAAAGTAAAGTGTGAGTTGTGACAAGTGTCAGTAAACGTTAAAAAAAAATCAAATGGTCTGCTGATCCCGATTCACCTGCCGTTTTCGATTACCCAAGTTTTGGGTTCAAATGACTCGCACTGTCCATTTGAAGAACTGGTTGTCAAGCTAGTAGGTGTCCAATCACCACCAATGTGGATGGTCCCGATCCCAATCTGCCCTGCAGTGAGTAGGTGTCCGATCACCACCAATGCGGATGGTCCCGATCCCAATCTGCCCTGCAGTGAGTAGGTGTCCAATCACCACCAATGCGGATGGTCCCGATCCCAATCTGCCCTGCAGTGAGTAGGTGTCCGATCACCACCAATGCGGATGGTCCCGATCCCAATCTGCCCTGCAGTGAGTAGGTGTCCGATCACCACCAATGCGGATGGTCCCGATCCCAATCTGCCCTGCAGTGAGTAGGTGTCCGATCACCACCAATGCGGATGGTCCCGATCCCAATCTGCCCTGCAGTGAGTAGGTGTCCGATCACCACCAATGCGGATGGTCCCGATCCCAATCTGCCCCGCAGTGGGCTGTGCACAACATAACAATGTCCCGTGCCAAAGCTGACCTTCAATTAAATCATGTGATTGACTGAAGCTGCGGCAGACATCCGCCTTATTGTCTCAACTCTTAACCCGTTCAGCCGGACCAGGCATGTCTTTTTTGTCCCGAAGTTCCGTAAACCACGCATGGATGCCCTTTCACTGAGACTATGCGCCTGCGTCATTTGATGACTTGTGGTGGATCAGGCACTGAACGCAGAATGCATTCATAAGCACCACATCCCTTCAGCTGTAACCGATACGAGCTGCGATCGTTGAACCCCGCCCATATACGAGTAGGTGCCGCCACGCCACGACCAAGCCACAAAAGACCACAAAAGACCACAAAATACCACAAAATTACTTCCACGAACACTCTCTTCGCCAATTAATTACACAAGAGAAGGAATGCGAACGTGACAGTACCGTCACGGTCGCATGCAGCCCTGCCTCGCTATTAGTGACCACTGCTGCCGCGCTCTATCGGTGCCCGTCGGGTCAGGCCTTCCATCGGGCCGATGGCCACAGCTCCGTGCGTTACCGCCGCATCAGTTACCGCCGTATCGGTATAACCAGGCGATGGCAGGGATCGGATGGATCGGGCCATTACACAGGGCCTGGAATGTGGTCTGCCTCTGGCTCCCGGCCGGTCAGCCGGCTGGTGATGTTTTTGTCGCAGAGATGCATCCTTTCACTGAGGCTGACTTCAGGCATGGCGCCGTCACCGAGGCAGCCGTCTAAATACCTAATGAACTGATGCTTAGGGAGCAGGCAACTGAGTTACTGCGCCAACTTTCATACATTCGGCCACACACGGCCACCGTCAAGTACTGGCGGATCCAGGGGGGGCATCAGGGGAAAATGCCCCCCACCCCCTCAGGAATATGTGTGTGTAGGGGGGAGGGGGCATTCAATACAAGTATGCCTCCCCCGCGCGTTCCTTGCACTGAACGTGAAAAAAAAACAATGATCTTAGGAGGAAACTTCATGAAAACGGACGTTTTTTCTCGAGTGATTTTATGTGTCCCTTTCTTTCAATAATAGACAAAACAGCGCACCTGATGCAATTCAAGCAGCCCCGGTGACACTTAACCCCGCACCCTGCTGGGGGGGGGGGGGGGTCAGAATCTGCCCCTCCTGGATTTTCTCAATAACTTGAAAACTATGAAAACTATCAAAGTGAAACTTTCAGTACCTTATGGTGCATCAATTCTACGTCTTCCAGGCACGTAGCCAAGGGGGGCGTGTGCCCCCTCCCTGGAGGCCAGGAGGGCCCTTTTCGGCGGGCGCAGCACGCCGAAAAGGGCCGACGAGACCACGCGAAGCGCGGTATCATTAACTCTTTACCACGCGAAGCGTGGTCTTTAGAGAGTTTAGAGCACTTCAGAGACCCTTTAGAGCCACCAGGACCCTCTCTGAAAGACCAGGGGCCCCTTGGACGTTCAAAAGAGCCCTGTGCATGTCAGAGGGCCCTGGCCAGACCGAAAGGGCCCCTGAGCGGGTCAGAGGGCCCCTGAACACGTCGAATGGCCCCTAGCCAGCACAGAGAGGCCCCTGGGCAGGTCGAGAGACCCCTGAACATGTCGGCAGGGCGACAAAGCACAGTCCCTTGCCAGGTCATAAGGGCTCCTGAGCAGGTTGGAGGGCCCTTGGACAGACCCCAGAGGCCCCTGGGAAGTTCAAAGGGCCCCTGTGTAGGTCAGAGGGGCCCTGGCCAGACCGAAAGGGCCTGGCCAGGACCCCTCTGAGGTGGGTCAGGACGGCTCCTGAACATGCCGAATGGGCCCCTAGTCAGCACGGAGGGGGCCCAGGGCAGGTGGGAGGGCCCTAGGAGCATGTTGCAAGGCGACAAAGCAGACAGCGCAGTCCCTTGACAGGTCGGAAGGGCCTCGTAGAAGGCTGTAGGGCCCCTGGATAGACCAGAGGGGCCCTGGAAAGTTAAAAATGTCCCCGTGCAGATCGGAGGGGCCCCTGACCAGACCGAAAGGGCCCCTGGGCGGGTAAGAAGGGCCCCTGAACATGCTCAATTGGCTCCTAGCCAGCACGGAGGGTCCCCAGGGCAGGTTGAAGGGCCTCTTGAGCATGTCGGCAGGACGACAAAGCAGCCAGCACAGTCCGACCAGAAGAGTCGCTGGGCAGATCGGAGGGGCTCCTGGGCAAGTCAGAGGGGCCCCTGGCTAGACCGAAACGGTCCCTGGGCCGGTCGGAAGGGCCCTTGAACATGCCAGATGAGTTCCTAGCCAGTCTGGACGGGCCCCTGGGCAGGTCAGAGGGGCCCCTGAGCATGTCGGCAGGGCGACAAAGCAGCCAGTGCAGTCCCTGGCCAGGTCGGAAGGACCTCTGAACAGGCCGAATGGGCACCTTGATACACAAGAGGAGATTCTTACAAGGTCAGAGAAGTCCCTGGTCAGACCGGAAGGGCCCAAAGCACGTAGAGATCCCAGATGAAGATTAAATACAAAGAGGACTTACTCCACAAGACAAAAAATAAAATCGGAGCTTTCGGGTATATTGTAACACCCTTCCTCAGCGATTAAGAGGCATTCGGTAACAGGTCATTGTTCGTCTTTAAGACGAGCAATGACATGTTACCGAATGCCTCTTAATCGCTAACGAAGGGTGTTACAATATACCCGCAAGCTCCGATTTTAATTTGTCTTGTAGAGTAAGCCCGCTTTGTATTTAATACCTATATATCACCCACTCCACGTCATGTCTTCTCGCGGATCCCAGATGAGTCCCTGAACAGGTCAGAAGGGCGTTGGTTGAAAATGTCGGAGGGGTCCCTAGACGATCTGAAAGGACCCTGGGCCTTTCAACATTAAGAATGCAGTTGTCCAGGGAATATAACTCATTTTGTTTTGTGCCGCTCCGCGGCGCAATTTAACTACAAATTCAATTATATGCGGGTTATAAGAAAATAATACGGGCCGTTTCTCGGCGCATTTATGTGTTATGTTGCTACTCTCCTATATAATTGAGAAAAACAGTTCACTTTATCACCTTTTTTTACCTCACTTTTAAACGCACAATAACATGTTTAAGAGGTCCGCACCATACGCAATGCGACGCATTGATGAGAATGCATATCTAGGGCATAAGACTTAAAAAATCACGCCGCTCCGCGGCGTAATTATCATTATTTTTATTTATTTTTAACATTTTGTTTAAGGGGGGGGGGGGTTCACCTTCAACATGGAGTTTTGGACTGAGATAGCAGATTTGTAGAGCAGATCTAAAAATGGGTTGTGGTGAAAGAATTACCTCCCTACGTTAAGTAATTTCGACACAGGACTAGTGGGCCCGGTTTCAATTCCGCTGTTCCGGGTCACGATCAGTTCCTTTCGCTCGCCGCTCGCCGCCGGAGGCAGGTACACTCTCTGGCACGTAGCATCTGGTCACGACGCCTCGTTAATATCCGCTCAGCCGCCCGGGCGGCGCGGCGGCCTCTTGTCAGAGACTGTACTTGGCGTCAGGCGGAGCGGGGGAGCCGTAACGCCTGCTGCTATCGTACGATTTCTCGTGAAATAGAAAGAGAAACTTACTTCTTTCTCCACATATATCCATCAGTTGTCCAAACCAAAGTCATATTCGTAGTTTTGAGCTCAAGATGCACCGTATGGTTGAACTTCGAGACAACATTCAAGGTGACCTATTCCCTTTAACTGCCTATATCGGATGATATCGCAAAAACCGGCTTAAACAAGCCCTAAGGACTACTTATTATTTTTAATCGTCCTCAAAAGCTTACCCAAGCAGCGCAAATACAAAAAAGCAATAATTAATTTCATTTTTCATAAGAATCTAAAAACTGTGTACGATTTCTACGCACCACTACATATATGGATTATGTAAGAGTTTGTTCCAGTTAACTGCATGTGAATAACCGTCAGCTGACGCTATTGCAACAATTGGGTGAGGCGGCAATGCACTTATACATTGTGCTTCCTGTTAACTACACTAGAGGCCGGCAATGCGATCGGGGCATTGCCTTGGGGTCAAAATCGTACGATAATTCCGTAGTTTGGCCCCAGCCGGCCAGGCCACCGCTGACTGGCCGTTGCGGTGACCTCAGACTGTGACGTCACCACAAGCCGCAACTGGGCGGCGTGCCGGCCGGCTCTCAGTGCTGTGCGGCGCAGTATCCTGCTCTGCGGCACAGTATCCACGGCCGGCCGACACCAGCTGACGGCGGAGGCCCGCTCCTTCAAAATGGTAACTTGGTTTTACCCCCTGGAGGGTTTATTTTGCCACCTCAGTATCGGCAGCCATTAATATATTTTGGGTCACTGTATCGCGCACGTGACCTGCGAGTATCAAGTCTGTGTCACCAACCGTGTGACCTGAGCAGGCGAAAAATAAACAAATGTTGGCGCCCACTTTGTGGCACTTGGCATGTGTCACGTGCCATCGATTTACCCGAAAATAGTACCATCATCTGTCCGCAGTGCTGCCAAATCGAACGGTGCCACCCGCGTCAAAATCGGACCAGCCGTTTGGGCTCCACGTGCCAATATGATCCGTTGGACACACACACATACACACACACACACACACACACACACACACACACACACACACACACACACACACACACACACACACACACACACACACACACACACACACACACACACACACACACACACACACACACACACACACACACACACACACACACACACACACACACACACACACACACACACACACACACACACACACACACACACACACACACACACACACACACACACACACACACACACACACACACACACACACACACACACACACACACACACACACACACACACACACACACACACACACACACACACACACACACACACACACACACACACACACACACACACACACACACACACACACACACACACACACACACACACACACACACACACACACACACACGCACACACGCACACACACACACACACACACACACACACACACACACACACACACACACACACACACACACACACACACACACACCTATACGTGTGTACGGTGTAAGACGAGCACCTTGTCTGTACCGTGTATCTAGAGGACCACCTGTTGCGGTTGCCTGAGGCCCGCCAAAATGCAGGCGCTTAAAATGTGTGACGAATAGAGGTACCCTGACGTTTGAAATTTGTCAGAATCGTTTTAGGAAAGAAATGCCATGAGGTCGGAATGTCGAGGACCTCACCGGAATCCGAGGACCGGCTGTGTGAAATACGTGTACATTTCGTGAATTATGAGGACCGACAATCAGCTGATTATTCGCCCACTGAAAGTAGATCCCCGTCACAGCAAACTGCCTATCCGACGGATGGGCAACTCGGCCCAGATCTCAGGAAGTATTGTTCGGAAAAATTTGGTTATGGGGTCAAACGGCTTGTCACAATTTTCTCTATTCTATGAACATATGCAAATGTCATATCCCGCGCCGTGCCGGGGGGGGGGGGGGCGTTTAGACGCCCCCCCCCCCCCTCCGTTTTTTGCCAATAGCTAAAACACCGTTGAAGCCAGGTAGCTAAAATTTTCAGTACCTGTCCGCTGAACATTTTTACAACTTTTGTGAAACCAAAAGTTTCAGGTCTTATCAGGTCAGGTCACCAGGTCAGGTCACGTGACCCAACCTCAGAAAAGTTTGTGGTCGTGCCACGTCTACAGTTTCCGGGTGATCACTTTTAAACTTTTAGAGTTTGATAAGGATATCATTACCTACAATTTCCGTATCTCGGATTTTTTTATTCGGTGACCTAAGGTCTGATCGATCACGTGACCTTCCCCATTATAAGTCAATGGGGAAATATTGAAATGCTTTGCTTTCCATGTAAACGCATCCAATCAACGTTTTTTCTTCAGGATCATGTGTTAATAGACCATTCTTCATTACCCAGATACTATTTTGGTTTATTTGACCCCCACAAGGTCATCCGAGGTCACATGAGGTCACATACACTTTTTTGCCAATAACTTTTGATCGAAGAGAGATAGAAACTTGAAGAAGGCCCGAATGTGATTTTCTCGTCAAGCCGCATCAACCTATATGCAACATGACCCACCGTGACCGACTTGGTCACCATGTGACCTTCACCTGAGGTCAAATTTTTTTAATTGACTTTCCAAGGTCAAGATGTATATTTTTCGATGCGCCTTGCCGATGGAAACACTATGGAACCACAATCAATGCTCTATCTTGAATAGCAAAAAAGTTATTCGCGAAAAACTTTTCCCAAGATAACAGCCATTTGACCTTTGATGACCTCTGGAGCCTCAACTATTGACCTGAACTCAAATCTGACGGTAAAACGTTACTGGAGCGTTTCAAGAGCTATCTATTGCTTTTTTCGGTTTCGTCCTAGCTATCATAGTTCCCGAGATACCGTGGGATTTCAGGATAAAGTTACCTAAAACCAATAATAACCTGAGCGAAAAATGACTGAAGTAGTTTCTAAATCATTTTTGACGAGCTTTTCAACGCTGTTTTTCGTTTTGCGCTACATTGCCTAGGAGCAGAGTTAGAAGGGGGCGTCGAAACGCCCCCCCGGCACGTCGAAGGTGGCGCCGAGCACCGGCACGGCGCGGGATATCTTGGACGTACCCAGGGCCCCTGTCACGCGCGTGGCCAGGCAGTGTGAAGTTACAGATATAGATATTGATTGAGGTCATCCACGTGCAGGCGCGTAGCCAAGGGTGCCCCCCCCCCCTGGAGGCCAGGAGGGCCCTTTTCGGCGCGCGAGGGCCCCTTTCGGCGCACTGCGCGCGCCGAAAAGGGCCGATGAGACCGGGCGAAAGAGGACTTCAGATGTCCTTTAGGGCCATCAGGGTCCTCTCTGAAAGACCAGAGGGCCCTTAGACGTTCAAAAGACCCCTGTGCATGTCAGAGGGGCCTTGGCCAGACCAAAAGGGCCCCTGAGTGGGTCAGAGGGCCCACTGAGCACGTCGAATAGGCCCCCTGAACACGCCGAATGGGCCCCTAACCAGCACAGAGGGGCCCCTGGGCAGGTCGAGAGGCCCCTGAGCATGTCAACAGGGTGACATAGCGGCCAACGCAGTCCCTTGCCAGGTCATAAGGGCCCCTGAGCAGGTTAGAGGGCCCCTGGACAGACCAGAGGGCCCCTGGGAAGTTAAAAGGGTCCTTGTGCAGGTCAGAGGGGCCCCTGACCAGACCAAAAGGGCCCCTAGATGGGTCAGCAGGGCCCCTGAACATGCCGAATGGGCCCCTAGTCAGCACGGAGGGGCCCCAGGGCAGGTCGGAGGGCCCTCGGAGCATGTCGCAAGGCAACAAAGCAGCCAGCGCTATCCCTTGCCAGGTCGAAAGGACCCCTTAGAAGGCTAGAGGGCCCCTGGAGAGACCAGAGGGCCCCTGGAAAGTTAAAAGGGCCTCTGTGCAGATCGGAGGGCCCCTGACCAGACCGAAAGGACCCCTGTGCGGGTAAGAAGGGCCCTTGAACATGCCGAATTGGCCCCTGGCCAGCACGGAGGAGCCCCAGGGAGGTCGGAGGGCCCCTTGAGCATGTCGGCAGGGCGACAAAGCAGCCAGCGCAGGCCGACCAGAAGAGTCGCTGGGCAGATCGGGGGGGGGGGGGGTCCTGGGCAAGTCAGAGGGGCCCTTGGCTAGACCGAAAGGGTGCCTGGGCCGGTCGGAAGGCCCCTTGAACATGTCGGATGAGTTCCTAGCCAGACTGGAGGGGCCCCTGGGCAGGTCGGAGGGGCCCCTGAGCAGGGGTGGCGGATTGCGGGGGCAGGGTACCCAAAATGCTCCCCAGTCGAAAATCCTGGGGGGCATAAAGGTAATTTTGCCCCCTCCCCAGATTTTGGCCTGCTCAATTTGGGGGGCAAAATGACCCTTCCACCCCTCCCCAGGATTTTCAACTGGGAGGTGGGAATTTTGGATACCCTGCGCCCGGCAATCCGCCGCCCCTACCCCTGAGCATGTCGGTAGGGCGACAAAGCAGCCAGTGCAGTCCCTGGCCAGGTCGGAAAGACCTCTGAACAGGCCGAATGGGCCCCTTGACACACATGAGGGGCTTCTTGGAAGGTCAGAGGAGTCCCTGGTGAGACCGGAAGGGTCAAAGCACGTGGAGATCCCAGATGACGATTAAATACAAAGAGGACTTACTCCACAATACAAATATTAAAAGCGGAGCTTTCGGGTATATTATAACACGCTTCGTCAGGGTGCTACAATATACCCGAAAGCTCCGATTTTAATTTGTCCTGTAGAGTAAGCCCTCTTTGTATTATATATATCACCCACTTCACATCATGCCTTTTCGCTTCGCGGATCCCAGATGAGTCCCTGAACAGGTCGGAAGGGCGTTGAAAAGGTCAGAGGGGCCCCTAGACGATCTGAAGGGACCTTGGGCCTTTCACAGTAAGAATACAGTTGTACAGTGAATACAACTCAAAATTTTCGTGCCGCTTCGCGGTGCAATTTAACTGCAAATTCAATTATATGCGGGTTAGGAAAAAACTCGCCCGTTTCTCGGCGCATGTATGTGTTATGTTGCTACTTTCCTATATAATTGGGCAAAATAGTTAACTTTAACACTTTTCTTACCGCACTTTTAAACGCACAATATAGCAATTTTAGAGGTCCGCACCATGCGCAATGCGACGCATTGATGAGAATGCATATCCAGGGCATAAGACTCAAAATGTTCGCGCCGCTCTGCGGCGCATTTGTTTAAAAGTTACAAGGCTTGAGCATAAAACAAAATATTCCAAGTTGAGCATAAATAATATTCCAATTTGGCTGATTCCAAATTGGTGTCCGCCCGTTCCAAAGTTGCTATGGCAGTTCGCTAACTCCAAATTGGTGTCGCCCGTTCCAAAGTTGCTATGGCAGTTCGCTAACTCCAGCTCCTAAAAGTTGGTATGGCCCATGCCATACCTGTCATACTGCATTTTCCATCCTTGTAACGTGCCTTTTCATCCGGTTTTTTTTTTTTGGGGGGGGGCCTTTCAGCGCTTGGAAAGGGGCCCTTTCAACGCTCGGTAAGTGGCCCTTTCTAGGCCCCCCCCCCCCCCCCTGGACGAAATACTGGCTACGTGCCGCCTGTCCACGTGGCAGCGGCTATTAAGGGTCAAGTAGGTAAAGCCAAGTCAAATCAAGTACTTATCATCTGTGTGTGTGTGTGGGGGGAGGGGGGGGGGGGGGCGGATGCCCTTTGAAGTCAATTTTTGTCATGCAATACCGATAGTCGTAATGTTAAAAATTCCCATAAGTGTGGGGGCGACCCCCACTAGGTAGCGACAACCCTGGAGCTTGCACATTGTCTGTTTATGTAGTAATGACGCGCACGGCCGCTGTAAAATGTGGTTGCTTGTACAGAATTGACCTCGGCTAACTTTACCATCGATCTGACCTGACGATATTGATGTTTCTAAGGGGGGGCGAGTTATAGGTATAACGTAGCGTTCCGCTTGGGAATATCCTGAGTAGCACCTAAATAGGTAATACGAATTCGCTAAATTGCATTTTTTATTGCAAATTGCAAATCTTGGATTTTATATCGGTAACCCCATATCACTTCAACTCTGGGGACTCCCCATTATAAGGCATTGGGCACTTAAATTCGCCTCTATTGCCTCAATTGACTCAATTTCAATTTCAAGTTGCCAAAGGTTTCAAATGCCTCATTTTGACATGTTTGGCATGAAACTGATACTCAAGATGTTCCCATCAGCGATTCTTGCCAATTCAGGTGAAATAATTAGGTACTCCGTGGGACTTGCAGGGTCACCTGAGATCATCTGTGGTCATCAGCACTAATTTGCCCCTAACCCTCGACAGAATGGAGCCTTCAAATGTCATCATTGGATTTCTGGCGACAATGCCCGTGAGATGATATGCAATATACCCCATTTAGGTTATTTGGTGACCTTGACCTGAGGTCAGTTTTTATTAATAGTTGAAAGAATAATGTCGGACTCAAATGTCAAGATGACATTTGAGTTCAAATGTCAAGATGGTCACCTCTATGGGGTTGCTGTGCATAACTTACGCAAATCTGTTTTTGTATTACGACTTACTTTCTATGGGCCAACCGGGACGGTAACCCGCACTTGTCCCCGGTCCGGGATGGATCGTGGCGACGTCCCGGTTGGCCAGGCGGGCTGCCCCGAAATAATAGGACATTGCAAGCAAGTGCTTTCAACTTACTCCTTGCCAACTAAGCTTCATTATAAAAAAATCACAGGAATTACCTTCCTAATATCTGAATCCAGTATCCCGATAAATCATGTGCTGTGGCGCGGTGGTCAGTAGATAGCTACAACTAGCGTTTCGCGATCAAAGGGATAGGTGCTCTGATTTAAGCGTAAGCTTATGGACCAATCCTTTTGTTTTGATGGCAACGTGCACCAATGTGTCCATCCTGAATTTCACCTATTGTCAAGGCAAATAAATGTATGATGATGATGATGGTGATATTAATAGATCCAAATTTGTTAAATATCATGGAGGATCCTGGTCAGTGGATAGGAATGATTTTGAATGGGAAAAGAGAGAATTTACCCTTTCTTCATGAAAGAGAGAATTTACCCTTTTTAAAATTTTAACAAATACCACTTCCCCTCTCATTTTTTTTTAGTATCCACTAGTACTATCTATATTTTAGTACTATCTTAAGAGCTTGCCAAATTATAGGTCAAATTTTGGATACCTAATGCCAACATTCTTGATCGATCAAGTATTGTTTCCAAAGTTTAGTGAAATGTATTTGCTGGATCTTGTTATCTTTTCCAGGTATCTTGGCACAATCTCTTTATCTCTTATCACATATAAAATTAAATTAACACAATTATGTTTAAATATTCAATACTGGCATAAAAACTGTACCAATGTAAAATCATGTTGGATTCTGAAAAATAACATACAATTTGTGGCATACCCAGACCAAAATAGCCACAGCATCATGCATCTGTAGTTCTTGTGGTAAAATATTCAATACTGGCAAAAATACTGTGTCATGTAAAATCATGTTGGATAAAATTATTGCTCTCATATGGTCAGAACCAAAAATAATAATGGTGTTTTCTATCTTATTTGTGGAATATTGAATGATGCTTTGATTCTATTACCTACTTCAAATACGCGAAACATCAATTGTCCAAAACTATTTTGCAGCACCCATGGAATCAGCAAGTGATGTCATCATGGATGAATATGGAAACATTATTCTTGCATCCTTATAACAATAGGTACAACAAATATCAGTAGATGATGCAACGTTGCATGGTTCTCAGGGCCTATTTTAAGGGAAAAACCACTGGGGGGGGGGGGCAAAAAGGTACCCCCATTTTTGGGGATATCTTTTTGTGGCAAAAAGGTAGCCCCCATTTTTCCCTCCGTGAATTTGCGACGGTCACCTTATTTTGGTATTCGAGCTTACGAAATTCACTTTTCGAATTCACAAATAAAAAAATTTTGAGGACATTTTTCCGAAAAAAAAATATTTCTGGGGTTCAAAAACCCCAAAAAATAACAAATTATAGATGGACATTTGGAAGAGAATGACATTTCTTTTCTTTTGACGTTTTGTATTTGCAATTTGCTTTGAAACTCTATTACAAAAATCAAACATTTATTGTTCTTCCACCAAAAATGGAATAACATGACGTCATTAAAACGTTATTATCTCCCCAAATACTCCATTAATTTCATTGAAATTTGGTGAGAAGACGTATAATTCATGTAGTATAAGGTACTATAGGTTTCACGTTGATATCTACTAGAGTTTTATAGTTATTGAAAAAATCCGGTAGGTGGCAGATTCTGCCCCTCCCCCCCCCCCCCTCCCCCCAGCGGGGCGAGTGTCACCGGGACTGCTTGAATTGCATCAGGTGCGCTGTTGTGTCTCTCATTGAAAGCAAGGGATACATACAAACTAAAATTAAATCACTTAAGAGAAAACTTTCGTTTTCATGAAGTTTTTTCCTAAGATCATTGTTTTTCACGTTCAGTGCCGGGAACACGCGGGGGGGGCATACTTGTATTGCATCCCCCCCCTCCCCTAGATTCCTGTGGGGGGGCATTTTCCCCTGATGTCCGCCTCCTGGATCCGACAGTGGGGGCGGATACCCTCCCCCCTTAGGTTTTTTGGAAATAGCGGAAAACGACGCCATTTCGCGCTGCCATTTTTGGTACAACTGCTTGCCTATCAATTGCCCAAATCCTGTTAATTTGTTTACCTTGGGTCTCCTCAGGTCAAGTTGCTAAGTCAAGTCTAGTGATCTCACCTCCAAAAAATGTAAGGTCGTGCCGCAGCCACATTGTTTGACTGATCATTTAGATACTCACAGATTCAATCAGGTCATACACACCTACAATTCTGCTATTTCGGATGATTTTTATATCAGTGACCTAAAGTGAAGTATATTTTGTGACCTCCCAATTATAAGTCATTGGGGAAACATGAAAATGTATATAAATCCACAGGAAATGGCTAAATTTTCCCAATTTTCACCAGTCCCACATCTTTTGCAATCTACGATTTTACGGATCTACGTGGCGTATCTACGGTTAGGCAAAATGGGCAATTTCCCCCCCCCCCCTTACCGCCTGAAATCGGCGCAAGATCGACACATGTCCTGATATAGAAAACAATCTCTAAGCAACTTTTACTAAGGAAAGTTAGCTTTAAATCAGGTATCAATACATAAGCAAGCCAAATCCGATGCATTTTCAGAATTGTGCGAGACTTTTTGGAAATGTCCCTCCCCCTCCCAAACCATACGTTCTGGATCCGCCAATGCAAAGATCCATGTAGTATTTTTATCCTGTGACCTCCACGAGGTAAAATATATTCACCCTGAGGTCATTCGTCATTTTTCTTCCATAACTGTGTATCGAACCAGTAAGACGCCGTAGTTGGCAGGGCATAGAGGCCCATTTTTTTGCGGGAAACAGGGGCGCATTTTTTTCCAGGGAATAGGGGCACATTTTTTTCCGGGAAATTGGGGCGCCGTTTCTTCGAACATACCCAGGGGCGGATCTAGGATTTTTCCGAATGGGGTGGGCGACTGACCCAGGGGGCGGCATTTTCGCCGTCAAAGAGGACGCCATGGGCCTAGAGGGGCGTTAAAGGTTAATTAATAAAATACATTTTCCTGCAAAAATTGTCAATTTTCTTACGCTTACTCATTTGCAGTTTTTTCTCTCTAAAAAGTAAAATTATAAATGTATTTATAAACAGATACTGAATGTATTTGTATAGCACTCTCACATGTAGGTATGCCGTCCGTCAATATCACGCATTTTCGTCAGCAGCACGTATATTCGAGTGCGATCGTGGATGTGACTAATTATGTCACGGCTAGGTCATTCACCTCTCTCTGGCCTGCTGAAATATACCCCCCTCTCTCTCTCTCTCTCTCCTCTCTGACCTGCCGAAATCTACCTTGCCCAATCTCTGCCTGAATCTATACCTGATGGAAGTGGTAGACATTATTGTCTACCACTTCCATCAGATGCCGACGCTTCCATCTTCCACGGACGAAGAGGCGCCTCTCGTCCAAATTCCATCGTAGCTACGTCGTTGCGGTGCTTGTTGAAGTTCTTCTCCGTAGCGCCAGGGACGTAGCCAGGGGGGGGGGCACGGTGGCCATGCCCCCCCCCCCCCTCCCTCTGAGCAAAATAAATGCACACTAGATAAAATGAGATCTCTGACGACCCAACCATACCCCTCCCCCCCCCCCCCCCCGTCAACAAGATATGGCTGAGGAGCGATTTTTTTTTACTACCGGGTGCCCCCCCTTCCTGATAAAAATCCTGTTTACGTGCCTGCGTAGCGCATTTGACAATCGCGCCCGCCTGACTTCTTCTTGCACCAAGAAGAGTTGGCAGGGAGAGATGTTCGAGTTGATGCATGGGGCTGGCGCCGCGACTCGTGCTAACTCGTCCTATTTACCATTGACTGGGATGACCTGTATCGGTGGCAGCGGCCTGAGTAAGATGAAGTCAATGCGCGGGGAGGACCGTGCCGAAAGTTTGTGACACGTAAATCCATGACTTTAAATTCCGCCTGTCAGCAAATATTGCGCGATCGGATATGGTCCATGCAAACAGCTCTGCTTAGCGAAGGGCGCCGACACCTTCAAACGTAAGGTTGGAACAAATACAAATATGCGCTCAGCTTTAGCTGACAGCACGAGGATAGACTGTTCACCTGTTCCAGGAGCTTCTCCGCCTCGGCATTCAACTTTTTTTAGCGGGAAAGTCATTTAGGGCAGCCCCTGCCCCGTCCGGAGTGATAAATCATTCTACCTCAATTGAAGGAACATTATCACAGAAACTATTGTTCTTCTAGTCTCCCATGAGTGACACTCAGTGGCGTGCGTAGAAATGCACAAAGGGTCGGCTTCAGGGCCATCACTTGGTCTGAGGGGCCCTAGGTCTGAGGAAGCCCTTTGTCAGCCTGAGGAGACCCTTTGTCAGCCTGTGGGCCATTATGTTCCGAATGAGGGGCCTTTGGTTGGCGTGAGGGCCCCACGGACGGGTTGAGGGGATCCTCCAGCGCCCCGAAGGGGAACTTGGTCGGCCTGATGGGTCAAGTCAACCTGAGTGGTCCTCGGTCGGCTTGAGAGGACCTCGATCGGCCTGAAGGAGAACTCGGTCGGATTGAGCGGGCCCCCTGTCAGCCTAAGGGGCCCTCGTGCGGCATGAGGGGCCCTTAGATGATTTATAGGCCTGATAGAACCCTTGCCATGCCTGAGCGGATCCCAGGCTGGTCTGAGAGGGCGATTGTCAAGGCCTGAGAGAGCCTCGCACCTCCAGCGGTCACTGGCCAGAGGGGCGCCGTCACTGGCCTGAAGGCTGCCGCCATTGTCTGTGCCCATTGGCCGAAGGGGTACCGTAACTGGCGTCGTTACTGGACGCAAGAGTGGCGTCACTGGCCGGAGGAGTGCCATCACTGGCCAGATGGGCGCCGTCACTAGCCGAAGGGACGCTGTCACTGGTCAGATGGGCGCCGTCATTAGACGGAGGGGCGCCGTGACTGAACAGCGGGGCGCCGTCATTGGGTGGAGGGGCGCAGTCACTGGCCAGAGGGTCGCCGTCATTTGCCGGTGGGGCGCCATCACTGGCCGGAGGGGCGCCGTCATTGGCTGGAGGGGTGCAGTCACTGGCCGCGGAGGGGCGCCGTCATTTTCCGGTGGGGCGCCGTCACTGGCCGGAGAGGGGCCGTCACTGGTCAGAGGGGCGCCGTCACTAGCCAGAGGGGCACCGTCACTGGCCGGAGGGGCACCGTCTTTGACAGGGGATGCCGTCACCGGCCGCAAAAGCACCGTGACTGGCCGGAGGGGCGTCCTCACTGGCCGGAGGGGCGCCGTCACCTGGCCATAGGGCGGCACATGGCTAGGTAGCGGCACATGGCTAAGGGGCGGCACATGACCAGGGGGCGGCAACTGGCATGAGGGCGGCATCTGACCTGAGGGCGGTGCCCCGCCAGAACGCGGTACGTGACCTGATGACGGGACCTGGCCTGAGGGCGGCACCTGCCTTGAGGGCGGCACCTGGCTTGAAGGTGGCACCTGACCAGGGGGCGGCATCTGGCCTGAGGGCATCACATGACCTGAGGGCGGCACATGACCTGAAGGCGGCACCTGGCCAGGGGCGGCACCTAGCCTGAGGGCGGCTCCTGGTCTGAATGCAGCAAATGTCAGATATCCAACCCTGTAAGCATGTCTATTTCCGCGCATTCGGCGCGGAAATTGGTCTGCTTGCAAGGCCCTTCCGCGCCTTCGGTGCGGAGGGGGGGGGGGGGGGGGGGTGCAGGGGGGGGGGGGGCGCCCCCCTCTGTATCTACCCGCAGGGGGCGGCCGTCCCCCGCGGCCCCCTGTATCCGCCCCTAGGGGACACACGTCCCCCGCCCCCTGTGGCGGAGCCCCTGCCTAACTACACACCAAATGTGAACACAATCGGTTCAGCAGTTGCCCCCACCCACTCCAAATTGTGTGGCGACATTTCTGATCCAACAACCCCAGATCTCCGGCACTCTGTCGCTAATGAGCAATTGTTCAAAAGATATTGAAATTCAAGATATTCCGGAAATAATTTAAAGATACTTATTTTGGTTGGGAAATTCTAAAACTTAGGAATATCATGACATTTGCATTGGATTTGTATACATTTATCACCAGGTAAGCATATTTTATTTTAATTGAATACCTATCAATCGGAAACTGACATGGAAGTAATGAAATCAGGGTGGGCAGCATTTTTTTGACTGGGGGGGGGGGGGGGGGGAAACGGCTCACTGGGGCACCCCCCCCCCCCCCGTTACCATGTTAAAATAGGCACTGATGGTTCTGGAGTACAATTATTCAGACACCCCTATCTTCATGTGTAGCACTCATTGTACCAATCATAAAATGTGTTGTGTTGAAAATGTGCTGTGTGTTGACACAATATGCTGCGTGTTGACAAAATATGTTGCATGTTTACCAAATGTACCAGAGTGCCGATTTTTATCAATATTGTTAGTCACCGAGGCGTGAGAAAAAAATTGCTTTTTAGAGTAATTGGCCATAAGAGCGCGAAAAATGGAAGTGAGTTAGCCTGGCTCTTTGTCGGTGTCAACTTCGAGTTTTTTTCACTTCTGGCCAGCCCCACCGTTACCCAAATTTCCACCTGGGCTCGGCTCACTGGGGCACCCCCCCCCCCCCCGTTACCATGTTAAAATAGGCACTGATGGTTCTGGATTACAATTATTCAGACACCCCTATCTTCATGTGTAGCA
>JAXIVJ010004298.1:0-32500 GCA_036785665.1 Chirona hameri | reverse complement strand
GCCTAGATATTGACCCGAGGAATATAATTATACCATTATTTTGTTTTGCGATCGGACAATAACTTCGGGTCGTTTTGAGCCACCCCGTCCTTTGACCTGGAAGATGATTTTGAAGATGACCTTGAATATCAAAATGAATGTCATTTGCGTGATCAGCGTGCCAACCATGATACTTTCTAAAAAAATAAGATTGCACACCTCGCTGTGCTAAAATACGTCAGTAATGAGGTAATACAACTTATGTTCATTCTAAGGTGTTAAACTTCAATTTTGCACATACTTCGTTGTTTTTTTAAATTAGTTGCTTTTACTACCCCCCCCCCCCCGTCGCCGACTCAATTACAACCCCAACGAAAAACAAAAAGTTCCGCCTCTGCGCATGATGACATCACTTGTGCAGATGTTGCAAACACGTTAGAGGCATTGGGATGACAACGGCCTGGATTATATGCGGGGTATAACCGCAACCGTCTGTATTCCCACGCTGGATAAACGTAGCCAACAATATGTGTGTAATTCACGTGCCTTTGTGCATAGGGAACCTCCATTCAGGAGAAATTCGTTAAATTTCAAGTGCGTTAAATTTCTGTAGCTGTGTCAGAGATGGGTTGGTTGGAGCTGGAGATGGGTTGAAGATGGATTTTTGCGATTTGACAGAGAAGCGAGCGGCGAAGGCGCAAGATGACGCACGTGCTAAGTCGATTAGCGAGCGCCGAAGTCGCGAGACGTTAAATAACTAAAAAGTCCAACAAGTCCGAGGCCGGCAAGACCCGCAAGTCCCGCAAGCCCAGCAAGTCCGACAAGTTCAACAAGTCAAAGCAGTCCTTTATACAAATCTCCATCCATCTATCGGGATTGGGAATCTATGGGATTGCGACGCGGAGCGAGCACATGGCGCTAGTCTATATTACTATTTGATAAGCGTCTGTCTGTCTATCCGGCACCGCTCAGTTTGTTCAGTTTAAAAGTCTCAGTTAATTCACGTGCTGAATTGGTGCGGATACCTCCATCCCGGAGATGCCAGCTAGCTATGCATAGGACATATGTGGGAGATGGGATAAGTCACCGACGCCCCGGAGTTTGGTGGGGCTGTGATCCCTTGACGGGCAATAGGTATATTATGTCCTATGCAGTTCCAGTTCCAGTCCAGTTAATCAACGTGCTGATTGGTGCGGATACCTCCATCCCGGAGATTCCAGCTAATCGTCCAGCGAAGCGGACGGGTTAGCACTAGTAGAGCTCTATTGGAAATAACTCACAAATGCCCATTTGTCTTTAACCCGCGCACTGCAGAGGCTTTGCGCCGAACACGAACTGCAGGGGAGGGGAGATGATTTCCGCCCCCCTCCCCCTCCCCTGAGATCTCGAAAACTATGCTACGTAGTGAGAAGCGAAAAACGGCATTTGATAGCTTGATACATGTTCTATCGAAAGTATTTAGTTGTGTTTTAGGTCAGGTCAAAATTGAGGTCACCAAAGGTCATCAAAGGTCAAATTTTCCAGTTTTTTTCCCCTGTTTTAGGACATTGCTCCAAAAATTCCCATATATCTCGGAAACTATGCTAATTAGAAACAAACGAGAAGAAAAAAAACGCCAGCCAGTGAAATTTTCAATCGGAAAGGTGCCCTCAAATTTGATCTCAGTTCAACATTTGAGGCTCCAGAGGTTTAAAAAAACTTTTTTTGCTAAATCGTTTTCGCGATTAACTTTTGCCTAAATAATGATAATGGAAAAATGTTTACGCCATTGTGTTCATCTTGTCAAGGCACTTCGAATGGTATACATGGTATCCTTGTTAACACGCGCCCTGGAGGGCCTCTGATAATTACACGCCCTGGAGGGGGGGGGGGCGGATTTCGCTCCCCCCTATGATCTCGAAAACCACGCAACGTAGCGACAAGCAGGAAACGACGTAAGATAGCTCGAGACAAGCTCTTTCGAAAGTATTTCGTTTTTTTCAGGTCAATATTGAGGTCACCAGAGGTCATCAAGGGTCAGATTTTCAAGTTTTCAAGATTTCGGTTCGAACACCCCCAAATATCTCGGGAACTATGATAGTTAGCAGCAAACGGAAAAAAGCAATCGAAAGTCATTGCAAAATGCAATCGACATAGGTGTCATGAGATTTGAGCTCAGGTCAATAGTTTAGGCTCCAGAGGTCATCAAATGTCAAAAAGGTGATTTTTTTTTGCAAAACTGTTTTCCGCAAATAACTTTGTACCTAATAAAGATAAAGCAATAGTGTGTACGCCATTTCGTTGGTCTCGTCAAGGCGCTTCAAATTATATTCATGGTGACCAGGTTAGGTCAACTTAGAAATTTGACCTCAGGTCAAGGTCAAGTGGTGACCCAAGTTGGTCATGTTGCATATTGGGAGACGTGTCACGACGATACAAACACATTGGCATATTTTTTTCTTCTCTATCTTTATTATGCTGATAGTTATTGACAAAAGACTGTTGGCGGTCACGAAATTGACCTGCCTTAGGTCACCGATATTAAAAATCCGAGACAATAAAATTGTTGGTATCTATAACCTTATTAAGTCCTGCAAGATTGAAACTCATCGGCGTAAAACTGTGGCTGTGGTACTACTGCAAACGGTTTGGAGTTGAGGTCATCACGTGACCTGATCTGGTGACCTGACCTGAGATGACCCGAAACCAAGAAATTTATATAATATGGGAAGTTTATTTCTGAACTGGTGTGCAAAAAACTGCGGCGCTGCACGCCGCCGTGTTTGCGCTAACCTCGAAAAACCGGAGGGGTGGGCGGATTTCGCCCCCTCCAGGGCGCGTGTTAATTAAGTGAGTAAGTAGATCGCATCGGCTAATATCTCGCCTGCGTAGGTCTGGCGGACCCGAACTTCTAAAGTTCTCACCTTGACCTGTGTGTGACTTTTCCAGGACTGGTGCCGCCTATTTGAGAACAAACTGCAGGACTGCGCCACACTGCGGCAGGTCTACGAGAGGCACGTCCTGCCCGACAGAGAACACAATCTGGTCGACACCTACGAAGAGGGATTCAAAAAGGTCAGCCTGGAGGTCCCGGTTCTGGAATTGGTACGGAATTTTTGCGGAACTGTTACTGCAACCATTTTTGGAAACAAGTTTTGAGGAGGATATCTGTTCGGAAGAGCCTACACTTGACATAAAGACATAAAGACATAAAAGAAAAGTGCAACAAAGAGCCTCTTGGGCCCATCCGAGGTTGCACCCCCCCCCCCCCCATCCCCCCCCCTCCACCAGTCTCGCCCCTTCAAATCACCTTACTCTACCTGCATAAAAGAAGGCTAATCCCACGAGTATTTATGAACTAATCCCTTCTCTGTAAAGTATTTATCTAATCTAATTTTGAAGGAAGCAAGTGTCACTGCATCAGCGACATCCCCTGGTAGCATATTCCAATGTCCTACAACCCTTCTACTGAAAAATGACTGTCGTAGCCTAGTCCTACTTTGTTTCATAATGAGTTTATGCTGATGACCTCTACCTCGATTTTCCCTATTGAACTCAAACATACCCTTTAAATATCCAGAATGCTGACTATTTACAAATTTGAAGACTTCAATTAGATCTCCTCTTATCCTTCTATATCTAAGTGAAAACATACCCAATTTCCTTAATCTATCTTCATAAGGTAAACTACCAAGACAATTAATCATTTTTGTTGCCCTTTTTTGAACTCTTTCTAACAACCAGCAATCTTTCTCATATGTTGGAGACCAGGCTTGTACACAATACTCCAAATGTGGTCTAACGTATGCACAATACAGTTTTGTTATTACCTTTTCACTCTTGTAGGAAACATTTCTGTTAATGGCCCCTAGCATTCTAAGTGCCTTTTTCCTAGCTTCTACAACCTGGTCTGCCGCTGATAGTCTATTGTTTACCACGACACCTAAATCTCTTTCCTTTTCAATCTGCTCCATTTTCTGCCCACCCATTTCATACCTATGTTTACTGCTAACCCGTCCAGCGTGCATAATCTTACATTTACTCAAATTGAATTTCATCTGCCATGCTTCAGACCACTCAACTAGCTTGTCCAGATCTGATTGAAAAACATCCTGATCATGTTTTCCTCTAATAATCCTGACAACTTTTAGATCGTCTGCAAATTTCAAGACTTTGCTGTCTATACTGTTCTCAATTGCATTCACAAATATTATAAAAAGCAATGGGCCCAGGACTGAGCCCTGTGGAACCCCACTGAGAACCTCCTTCCATTGTGATTGGCACCCATTCAATATAACCCTTTGCTGGCGTCCTGAAAGCCACGTTTCTATCCAATCCAGAATCTTGCCCCTGATCCCATGAATTTTAAGTTGCAACCCCAGTCTTGTATGGGGGACTTTGTCAAATGCTTTACTGAAATCAAGAAAAGCTACATCTAGCTGTTTACCCTGATCAACGCTATCTGTTGCAACATCCAAAAACTCCAGAAGATTAGTTAAACAAGAACGGCCCTTCCTAAAGCCATGCTGTGTATCTTTGATGAGTTCATTTTGCTCCAAGAATTCAACAATCTTATCTTTGATGATTGATTCAAGCACCTTGCAGACTAATGAGGTCAGACTAACTGGTCTATAGTTTTCCTCTTTACTTCTATCTCCCTTTTTATGAATAGGAACAACATTTGCTCTTTTCCAATCAAGTGGAATTTTACTATCTGCAAGTGATTTAGAAAATATTATGGCTAATGGAACCGACAACTCCCTTTCAGATTCTCTTAAAAGTCTAGCATGGATTTCATCAGGTCCTTCTGCCTTGTTAGGCCTTACTTTCTTTAGATATTCTAGATAGAATATCTAAAGAAAGTTGAAGAGAAGTTGAGTCTATAGTATCTGGGGAGCTATTTCCACGACCCACAGGCTTATGACAATCGTCGTTTCTATTCTCATTGAGATCGCTACAGCCAGCAATTCTCCATTCCATTCACTAATAGTTCCCTTCTGGTCCGACAGGTGGCCGAAGGCAACTACGCCTTCCTAGCCTCGAGCGAGGCGGCCGATTACTACCTGTCCAAGATCGACCCGGAGATCGCGTGTCACGTGTACAAGCTGGACGTCAGCTACTCGCCGGGCGGCATTGCGTTAGGCCTGCAGAAGCACTCGCCGTACCGCGAACTCTTCAACCATGGGTCAGTCTCGCTTGTGACACTGCGAAGTTAACTGTAACTGTTTAGCCTAGGGTCAGTCTTGTCTGGGATCTTAACCCTTTAGCCTCTGGTCAGTCTTGCGGGGATCTTAACCCTATTAGCCTCGGGTCAGTCTTGTCTGGGATCTTAACCCTTTTAGCCTCGGGTCAGTCTTGTCTGGGATCTTAACCCTTTAGCCTCTGGTCAGTCTTGTCTGGGATCTTAACCCTTTTAGCCTCGGGTCAATCTTATCTGGGATCTTAACCCGTTAGCCTCGGGTTAGTCTTGTCTGGGATCTTAACCCTTTTAGCCTCGGGTCAGTCTTGTCTGGGATCTTAACCCTTTTAGTCTCGGGTCAGTCTTGTCTGGGATCTTAACCATTTAGCCTCTGGCCAGTCTTGCTGGGATATTAACCCTTTTAGCCTCGGGTTAGTCTTGTCTGGGATCTTAACCCTTTAGCCTGGGGTCAGTCTTGTTTGGGATCTTAACCCTTTTAGCCTCGGGTAAGTCTTGTTTGGGATCTTAACCCTATTAGCCTCGGGTCAGTCTTGTCGGGGATCTTAACCCTTTAGCCTCTGGTCAGTCTTGCTGGGATCTTAGCCCTATTAGCCTCGGGCCAGTATTGTCTGGGATCTTAACCCGGCATTGACTCAGGTCTCAGCCGAACGCCACCGACTGGGGGGGGGGGGGGGGGGGGCGTTAAACGCCCCCTGGTTATCTTCCGAACATATGCTTGCAGCGAGACGCGCAAGGCGGCGTTCGAAAGCTTTCAATGAGACGAATCTAAACATGCTCAAAAATTTCAAAGTGAGGTCAAATGTCAGGTCACGGTCAGGTCAAAGGTCAAAATCGTCGTATTTGAGTGTATGGGCCATATTTTCCATCCAAAGTCTTCTATTACGACCATGATCATTCAAAGTGCTGCTAAAGGTATGCTACACATCCTGCATGAGCTAAAGTGAGATTGTTGGCCAAGGTCAAGGTCCGGTCACAAAATGTCACTATGCTCAAAATATCTACGAAAGTCATGCAACACATGTTTTATGAGTTACTATCTGGGGTACCCGGCGTTGCCCGGGGAATTCAGTACCTAGCGGTGTCTTAGGAGCCACCCAGGTGGCAAACTATCCATAAGTCAGACTTGAAAAAATACACGCTACCGGCTGTTCTTTAATTGGAGCATTGAAACCAAGGCCACAGTCGTAAATATAATTTTAGAGAAATGCATTGAAACCAAGGCTACATTCGTTAATCTAATTTGAGTGCACTCTGTCAGTCGATACTGCAGTAATTAGTGCTCTAAATATATATTTCTTCCCCCACCATGCCACCAAGGTCAGTCAGGCAATTCCATGAGTGTCACTAACACATGATGATGCATGGTTGGCAAAGTTGCTGTTCGCTGGTATACATTTTGTACTTTTTTATTCTGATTGTGGGCTGGAGGTCTCCAGAGCTTGATCCAGTTGACTGAATCAAATACAATATGACTATTAATCATATTGTACTTGATTACGTTTATTTCCCCTTTTCAAAGAGTACAGAAATTTCAAAAAAGTACAAAAGAGTACAAAACGTATACCAGCAAACAGCAACTTTGCCAACCATGTGATGAAGACAATTGGGGCTTATGGTTGTACCCAGTGGCGTAGCCAAGGAGGGGGGGCCAAAGGGGTCATGCCCCCCCCCCCCTGGAGGCCAGGCGGGCCCCTCTAGCGACCGAGGGAGGGCCCCCTGGGGCCGAAGGCCCCAGTGTTTTGGATGGTGTCAGGTGCCCGCAAAACGCCTTATGTTGCATAAAGAACGTCCACGAACAAATCTAACACGAATAAATAACAGCATTTAAGAGCTGGTATTTATTTCGAGGGCCTCTCAGGCCTTCCCATGGCCTCCAATTCCTTTCGAGGGCCCCTCAGACATTTCGAGGGCCCCCTCAGGCATTTCGAGGGCCCCTCAGGCATTTCGAGGGCCCCTCAGGCATTTCGAGGGCCCCTCAGGCCAGGCACGTAGCCAGGATTTCGTCCAGGGGGTGTGGGGGGGGGGGGGCGGCGCCTTGAAAGGGCCCCTTCCCGAGTGTTAACACCCCCCCCCCCCCCAAAAAAAAGGATATGAAAAACTCTACGGATTTCGGCCACTTTATTTTGTGAGGTTCAACTTTCCAGGGGCCCTCTGATCTGTCCAGGGGCCCTCTGGTCTGCCCAGGGCCCTCTGGTCTGTCCAAGGCCCTCTGGTCTGTCCAGGAGCCCTCCAGCCTGCTCAGGGGCCCTTCCGAGCTGGCCAGGGACTGCACTGGCTGTTTTTTTCACCCTGCCGACATCCTCAGGGGCCTCTCCGACCTGCCCAGGGGTCCTTCTGTGCTGGCCAGAGGCCCATTCGACGTAATCAGGGGCCATCTGACCTGCTCAGGGACCCTTTCGGTCTGGTCAGGGGCCCCTTTGACATGCACAGGGGCCCTTTGAACTTCCCAAGGGCCCTCTGGTCTGCCCAGGAGCCCTCCAGCCTTCTAAGGGGCCCTTCCAACCTGGCAAGAGACTGCGCTTTCTGTTTTTGTCGCCTTGTCAACATGCTCAGAGGGCCCTTCGACCTGCCCGGGGCCCCTCCGTGCTGACTAGGAGCCCATTCGGCATGTTCAGGGGTCCTTTTGGTCTGGTCAGGGGCCCCTCTGACATGCACAGGGGCCCTTTTAACTTCCCAGAGGCCCTCTGGTGCTGGTCTGTCCAGGGGCCCTCCAGCCTGTTCAGGGGGTCCTTAAGACCTGGCAAGGGACTGCACTGGCTGCTTTGTCGCCCTGCCGACATGCTCAGGGGCCTCTCAGACCTTCCCAGGGGTCCCTCTGTGCTGGCTCGGTGCTCATTCGACGTGTTCAGGGGCCCTTTGACCCGCTCAGGGGCCCTTTCGGCTTGTACAGGGGCCCTTCTGACATGTACAGGGCTCTGCTGAACGTCCAAGGGCCCTGGTGCCCCTAAAGAACCTCTGAAATGCTCTAAACTCTTAAAGGAAATAGTTCACATTCAACATGGGTTTTGAACTGAAATAGCAGTTTGGTAGCCCGTGTTGAGAAATCCTTATCTGGAACTTTTCTTGGCTGAAAAGACTCTCCAGCCGAAGATATTTGACTTTTTGGCGAAGGAATACGGCGCATATATGATGTACCGTACCGTCTGGAAGTGCCAGCACTGCCATGGAGCATGCGCAGACCAATAACGCACACCATAAAATCAATAATTTACAACCTTCTGTCCTGAATTGGCGCGATGTAGGACCATTTTTAAAAAGAAAAAAAGAAACTATTAAAAAGTATAATAAAATCGTGTTCTGAAAAAAAATCCGAAGGTGAACTATTTCCTTTAAAGACCACGCTTCGCGTAGTCCATGAGCGTGGTCTCGTCGGCCCTTTTCGGTGCGCTGCGCGCTGTGCGCCCGAAAAGGGCCCGCCGGGCCTCCAGGGCGGGGGCGGGTAGCCTCCCCCCGCCCCCCCCCCCCCCCCCTTGGCTACGTGCCTGCCTCAGGCCTACCGAGTTAATGTTATCGACTTTTAAGCGTTGGTTACAAAATGATCTGTCCGACCTCCTATTTCCCTAAATATGGCAGCATTTGGTAGCATAGCCAACGAGCTACAATAACAGCGCAAGCCCTCATGTGGATGCGCGTGAAGTTATTGTGACGTTAGGACAAAATGTATTGGGGTCTGGACGTTTGGAAGAAGACGTTTGGGATGGGTGGTGGTGGTGGGGGGGGGGGGGGGCACGGAAGTTTTTTATAGGGGGAATCCCGAAGTCTCACATTTCTGAAAACTCATCAGATTTTGCTTGCTTATGCATTGATAGCTGATTTAAAACAAACTTTCCTTAGATAAAGTTGCTTAGATTTTCTTATCAAGAAATGTGTACATTTTGTGCTGATTTCAGGCGGTTTGATGGGTTTGATGGGATATCAATTTTTACCCCCAAACTCGAACCCTAGATCCGCCAGTGTGTGGGCCCCCAATTGGCTACGAGGGCCCCTCTGATCCCGTTTGCCCCCCCCCCCCTGGCCGAAATCCTGGCTACGCCCCTGGTTGTACCGAGTACCAACTGCATTGGTCATATGACCCGCTCTAACCCAAAGCTCGGATAGGAACATTGGATTTCATGCTATCAGAAAGTTATCAATACTGACACACTAAAGCACCATGTGTTGGTATTGTCTGCATTCTGATAGCATGAAGTCTGAGGTAAGGACGTGTCCGAAGATTCAATTTTACCTACTCATGTGTCGTCTACACTACCAATAGCATGCAAGTCCAGTATGTTCATGTATCTTGATACTATCATATCACCAGAGTTTGGGTTTTTGCCTACATGATCACAGTTTAAAATGGCTTCAGAATGAATGTTATCATCGAAATACATTGCAATGCATTGAAACCAAGGCCACCGTCGTGAATCTAATTTTAGTGCACTCTGGCAGTCATACTGCAGTAATTAATGCTCTAAATATATCTTTCTTCCCCCACTATGCCACCAAGGTCCGTCTGGCAATCCCATGGACCATGAGTGTCCCTAACACATGACGATGACAATTGGGGTTTATGGTTGTACCCAGTACTAGTACCCAGTAGCAACTGCATTGGACATATGACCTGCTCTAACCCAAAGCTGGGATAAGAACATTGAATTTCATGCTATCATTAGGTTATCAATACTGACACACTAAAGTACCATGCGTTGGTATTGTCGGCATTCTGATTGCATGCAGTCTGAGGTTAGGACGTGTCCGAAGATTCAACTTTTACCTACTCCATGTGTCGTCTACACCACATAGCATGAAAGTCCAGTATGTTGATGTATCTTGTCAAGACCAGAGTTTGGGTGTTTGCCTACATTATTGCAGTTTAAAATGGCGGCAGAATGAATGTTACCAATGAAATAAAATATACATTCAGTTAGATCAGTAAGAAACATAGGGCAGCATACTCACATCTTTAAGGCTGTGCATGGAAAGAAGTTGACACCTCTACCATTTTCTCTTATTCTTTTCCATATCCTTCATGACCCCTTGGTAACAGATACTGGTAACAGTAGCTGATCCAGGGGGGGGGGGGCGTAGGGGCTGAAGCCTTAGAAAACGGCGCCCTCGGGCACCGCGGCGCCGACGTTCATGCAAAGGATTTGCCGGCGCCGAAGGCGCTGTAGCGTTCTCGGGAGGCCACCATGGCGCCCTTGTGTCTACCGACATAGTCGTAGCACTGTTGAAAGGCACCCTGGCACCCTCAGAAGACAGCTTGCCGCCCTCACAACGCATTATGCCGCCCTCAGAAGGTACATCGCCGCCCTCGGTAGGCATCATGACGCCCTCGGAATGCATCATGCCACCCTCGGAAGGCATCATGCCACCCTCGGAAGGCATCATGCCGCCCTCGGAAAACATCGTGCTTTTTTGAAGAAAATGGCATTTTCTTTCATTTTTTTTTTTGCAATTTGCTTTACAACTCGATTGTCTACGGTTTTTCAAACATTTATCGTTTTTTCACCAAAAATGGCATGACCTGACGTCACTTAAACGTTATTATCTCCTTAACTACTTCACTAATTTAAATGACATCAGTTGGGCAAACTACGGGGAGGCGATCTAAAAATGGATCGATCAAAAATTAGGTCGTGACGTCATCAAAATGGGCGGAGCATGCCCTTATAAGGAGATCCAATCTACAAATGTATTGTTTTCCTGACATTCACACCTTCAAACACCCTATCACCCCTAAAAAATGTCCATCACCCCTGGATTTTTTTCGGTTGAAACTGCACGAATCGCGCCATCATATTGTCTTGTACTTGTATGATCAGATCCATACTTTGGCAGATATGGCCAAAGTAAGGGTCGGCGATCTCAATTTCGGCACTCGCAGCAGCCTCAGCGATTTAATTTTGATTCGCCACCTGACTTCATGATCTAAAATTGGATTAGCCGGCTGACTACCGATCTAAAAATGTATTTCACGCTGTGGTCGTTGCGTCGCGGAATCAATATTTATATCGGCATTTACGTGGAATAAGAGGAATTACGGAATATGGTCTCATTTATTATTCCGATATATTGATGGACAACATGTTCTCAGACACTTTTTAACACGCGCCCTGGAGGGGGTGAAATCCGCCCACCCCTCCGGTTTTTCAAGGATAGCGCGAAAACGGCGGCGCGCAGCGCCGCCGTTTTTTGTATACCTGTTTAGAAATGAACTTCCTGCATTATGTAAAATTCTTGGCCTCAGGTCATCTCAGGTCAGGTCACCAGACCAGGTCACGTGATGACCTCAACTCCAAAACATTTGCAGTAGTACCACAGCCACAGTTTTACGCCGATCGGTTTCAATCTTGCAGGACTTCATAAGGTCATAGATACCAACAATTTTTTATCTCGGATTTCTAATATCGGTGACCTAAGGTCAGGTCAAATTTGTGACCGCCAACACGGTTTTATCAATAACTATCGACATAATGCAGATAGAGAAGAGAAAACGGTACCAATATGTTTGTCTCGTCGAGACACGTCTCCCAATATGCAACATGACCAACTTGGGTCACCACTTGACCTTGACCTGAGGTCAAATTTCTCAGTTGACCTAACCCGGTCACCATGAATATGATTCGAAGCGCCTTGACAAGACACACGCGATGGCGTAAACATTATTGCTTAATCTTGATTAGGTAAAAGGTTATTTGGGAAAACAGTTTTGAAAACAAAATCACCTTTTTGACATTCGATGACCTCTGGAGCCTAAACTATTGACCTGAGCTCAAATCTGAGGACACCTATGTCGATTGAATTTTTCAATGACTTTCGATTTCTTTTTTCCGTTTGCTGCTAACTATCATAGTTCCCGAGATATTTGGGGGTGTTCGAACTGAAGTCTTGAAAACTTGAAAATCTGACCCTTGATGACCTCTGGTGACCTCAATATTGACCTGAAAAAAAAATAACGAAATACTTTCGAAAGAGCTTGTCTCGAGCTATCTAACGTCGTTTCCCGCTTGTCACTACGTTGCGTGGTTTTCGTGATCATAGGGGGGGGGGGGGGCGAAATCCGCCCCCCCCCCTCCAGGGCGTGTAATTATCAGAGGCCCTCCAGGGCGCGTGTTAACCTCCGAGTATGCGTATGTTGCTCCGAATTGTCCTAATGACAGGCCTCACAGTTTGATACTGCATGTATGCCCAAATATGGGCATAACAAAATCTAAAAATTGATTGATCTATTTTGTATCGCCTCTGTAGTTTGCCCAACTGACATGTTCAGAGAAGACGTAAAATGGATGCAACATAAGGTACGAAACGTTTCACGTCAATATCTATCATAGTTTTCAAGATACTGAGAAAATCCGGGAGGGGGCAGATTCTGCCCCCCCCCCCCCGGGGGGCGCGGGTTAAGGAAGAGGCATATTTGACCCGTGTAATTGACATATTGGATTGCCGCCCCTTTGGACCATGCCGCCCCTGTTACCGAGGAAATATGCCGCCCTCGGGCCTGAAGCCCCCTGCCTTAGAAAATCCTGGATCCGCCACTGACTGGTAAACTAAACTGAAACATTACTCGTATAAAGATCAAGGCCCTATAATAATAAAGATAAGGGCACACTGAGAGTCAAAACACCGTCCCAAACACTAAATGTATATTTCTCCCCTGCTTCTGCAGTTTAAAATAGCTGCAGAATGAATGTCACAAAAGCGCAACATATGAAGAAATTCGGGCCCACTAAATACAAATAACATTGCATTCAATATCAATTCCACGCTTTCACAATTTACTTGAAAAATATAGAGGTCCAATCTGAATCAATCAATCAATCAATCAATTTATTCAGACATCCCTACATGGGGACAAAGCACATGTACAGTAGGCACGGATAAACAGTAAGTAGGTATGTATACTCGCCCGTCACCCACACACGCATACACGCATACACGCCCACATATAGGCCATGCCATTCACCAGCTCACACTCAAACACGATCACCCATGAGGCAACACCAAAAGCCGAATGAGGCCCCAGGCGTCTTTGTTATTCTGAGCCAGAAGCCACCGGAGGGAGTCAGAAGGCCACAGAGGGGCCGGGGGTATCCAATAGCTCCCGGTCGACGTGCCCTCCGGCAACTCGCAATAGCGGCGGGGTGGGGCCTCGTGTCGCGGGTGAGGTTCGAGACAGGGGGAGCCCCTTCAGCTTCCTTGTAGACTTCCGAGGGTTGGCGCCTGCGCCTTCACTCTGAAACCTGTCTCTTTTGACTTTCTCCGTTCTTTCTTCTTTCCTATGACAAATTCAGGAGCCTGTAGTTCTGACGGCATCTGCACCCGGATTTTGAAACTTTGTTTCGACGTCATCGGCCATGTCTTCCTTCATATCATCAACACCTCTCTCACAATCTGTGAATATCCCGCCTCCTGGAAACACTATCGTGCATCCTATTCACAAATCCGGCAGCCTTTCCGAAACATCAAACTTCCGTCCCATCTCCATCGTCCCAGCCTTTCCAAAACTTATAGAGAAAGTTGTTCAGCGACAACTGTACTCTTACATGGCCAACAATCACCTTTTTCCTCATCCTAGCACGGTTTTCGTTCCAATCACTCCACAGAAACCGCGCTTCTTACCGTATCCGATCATATCCTTTCCGCCACCGACCGCCAGGACATCACTCTCCTCTGTCTACTTGACCTGTCAAAATGCTTTGACGTGATCGACCACGCAAAGCTCCTTTCCATACTCCAAACCTATTCTATCGATCCTACCTGGTTTTCCTCTTATCTCACTGGCCATACTCAATCTGTTTGTACAGCTGACGGGCGTGGGAACCACCACCTTTCCCGATCCCTACCAAATCCTACCGGTGTTTTCCAAGGATCCTCACTCGGCCCACTCCTATTCCAGATTTTTGCCAATGACTTATCCCTCTTTGCCCCTGAGGCGCACGTGGTGCAGTACGCTGACGATACCCAAATTCTGGTCTCAGGCAAAAAAGAATCCCTCCCTCAGCTCATTGCTACCATGGAACAGGCTTTATCATCTCTCGACACCTGGTTCCATTCCCATGGTTTGAAAGTAAATACCGGGAAAACAGAGCTCATTGTCTGTGGTTCCCGTCAAAATTGTCGTGGCATGACCACGACCACTATTCGGTTCCGTGAGGACATAGTGCGTGAGAGCCTCACTGTGAGGAATCTTGGCGCACTGTTCGACAAGCACCTCTCGTGGGACTCACACGCATCTGCCCTCGTCAAAACATGTAACGGTATCCTCATCGGCCTGACCCACGTGCGTCATCAGATCCCTTCGTCACTTCTTCCTGTCATAGTCGACGCCCTTGTCATCTCGCACGTCCGATACTGTTTGACGGTGTTCGGCAACGGCTCAGAGAAAAACATGCAGCGCCTCCAAAAGATCCTCAGTTTTGGCTTGCGCGCTGTCTCTGGCCGGCGTAAATTTGATCACATATCGGACGTGCGAGATAAACTGGGCTGGCTCACCGCCCGGCAGCTGTACGAACTCCAATCCCTCAATCTTCTTCACAAAATTCGCACCACCGGGGAACCACAGGCTCTCGCTTCCCGGCTTTCGACAAACTCTGAGTTTCGAGCTAGAAGCACACGCCAGGACGCTGATTTGGCCCTCCCGCGCGTGAGAACCGAAGCCGGCAAGAGACGCTTTTTATACAGTGTAGCGCAGCGCTACAGCGCGTTGCCGCCGGACCTGCGCGAGGCGTCTTTAGCTTCTTTTAAACGTCAGCTCGGTGCTCTTTTACATGGTGTATGATGGGTGTCGTGTATGTTTATGTCGGTCGCTGTGTGAGTGTGTGTATGATTATGGAGTGTATTTTAGTTTCTAGTATGCATGTTGCTGAGTGTCGTTTTTAACATGTCTCTACCTTTTAACCATGACGCGACACTCAGAATAGCCGTTTTATGCATCGGAGAGTGTTTTCACTGTCAATACATAGCGTCGCAAGGCTACCTCAACACAGTAGCAGCATATAATTTGCCCGTGTAGCACAACAATATACACCTGTATGTTGATAGCATTAACGGGGATAACGGGGTAGTGATAACGGGGGACTGTGATAACGGGGGACTCCGTAACTTGGAATGGTAGTGGTACACTGACATGCCTGCCATCATGCTGATTCAGAGAATGCATGAGTTTTGGGTTCATCACCAAGGGTTTTCGAGTTTCTAGCGTTGGAACGGTTTGAATTTACCCTCTATATAGGAGATTTTCCACGTAGAATTCGATAGTGATGGTCCTTTTACCACCTGACTTCATTTACGTGAAGTAATGTCAAGTTTCAGGTCAAGTTCTGGTGTTCGTAGAATAAACTGTGTGTGTATGCTCTAAAACGTTTAGGTCAATGAAGGTCAAAATATTAAATTGATAAATCTAAACCAAAAGTCATGTTTCTAGACCAGTTTTGTCTCAGAAATACAGTGGTGCCATTTATGTATATATCTGGTCAATAAAAGCACAAAAAACTTATTTGTAAATATGACGTCATGAGTTACCTTATGGCATACATAAGATGCCATAAGTCAGTCAAAAATGGTGATATCATTCTGACACTTGGCATTGTAGTTTCCCATATGTGGTTCTCTGACATATATTCCGGCCTTTTGAATATCTTTGACAAATTTGATTTTGTGGGCATCCCCCCAAACAAAAATTATATTGGGGGTCAAAACCAAAATATTCTCAAATCCGAGATGGACATGTTGTAGCCCTTGTCATTTGCTACCTTTTGACATTATTGGATTGCATTTAATATGGCATTTGTACGGTCTGTTACATTTGAGCTGATTTTGGTGTAAAACTTGTGTGTAGTGACGTCATTAAATTCGTTATAACTCGAAAATGTTTCGACGAAATTGCTTTATTTTTTCACAGCATACGTAAACGCGATTTAGAGAAGGTACCCGAAGTTTCACGTTGATAACGCTATTAGTTTTTTCGCTATTACGAAAACTCATCCGGGGGGGTGTTAAACGCCCCACCCCCAGTCAATGGCGGGTTAACCCTTTAGCCTAGGGCAGTCCAGTCCTGGACTCCGTAACGTTAACTCTTCAACCACGAGTCAATCTTACCCGGGACTCTGTTAACTCTTTAGCCCTACCAGGGCCTACTCTAACGTCAACTCTTCAATCACGAGTCAATCTTGCCCGGGACTCTGTGAACTCTTTAGCCTTACCAGGGCCACTCTAACGTCAACTCTTCAATCACGAGTCAATCTTGTCCTGGACTCCATAACGTTAATTTTCTAACCACGAGTCAATCTTGCCAGGGAATCCGTAACGTTAACTCTTCAATCACAGGCCAATCTTCCCCGGGACTCTGGTGCTAACTTTGAGTGTCGGTATGTCGCGTCTCGAGCTAACTTAGCCCGGCATTGGCTGGGGTCTCAGCCGAACAGCATTGGCTGAGGGGAGAGGGGAGGTTGGCCCCTGGTTATCTTCCGAAGAAATGCCCGCAGCGAGACGTGCATGTCGGCATTCGAAAGCTCTCAATGAGCAAATCTAAAGCGTCCTCGAAAGTTTCAAATTCAGGTCACATGTCAGGTCACGGTCAGGTAAAATGCCACAATCGAAGTATTTTAGTGTATGGATCATACTTTCCATCCAAAGCCTTCGATTGCGACATGATCACCCAAAGTGCTTTCAAAGGTATAATACTCTCACTTTAACCGCATGAGGTAAAGTGAGATTGTTGGCAAAATTCAAGGTCAAGGTCAGGTCACAAAAGGTCACTATGCTCAAAATATCTACGAAAGTAATGCAACATATATGTTCTATGGGATATTTTACACGTATTATTCGATAGTGATAGTCATTTTACCATCTGACCTCATTTAAGTGAAGTTAATGTCAAGCTCAGGTCAAGGTCAGGTCACAAAAGGTACAAATTTGAAATTGATAAATCTAACTAAAAAGCATGCTGCTAGACCAGTTTTGTCTCAGAAATACAGTGCAGGCATTTATTTGTTTGTATCCGGTCACTAAAAGCCAAAAAACGCAATTTCAAAATATGACATCATGAGTTACACTTAGGGAGCCATAAGTCCGTCAAAATAAATATATTGTTTTTAAATTTGGCTTGGGTATGGTCTACATGTGTTCCTCAAACGTATGTTCCGGTTTTCTGAAAATGTTTGCAAATTGTGAGTTTGAGGGCATTACAAAAATAGTTTATTTTTATTTGGGGGGTAAAAAACAAAATGTTCACAAATCCGAGATAGCCATTTTGTAGCTCTTGCCATTTGCTATCTGTTGACGTTTTATATTGCATTTTGCTTAACATATGGCATTTGTACGGTCGGTTAAAGTTAGCTAATTTGTGGTCAATCTCGGGTGTAGTGACGTCACGAAATTCGCTATATCTCTAATTTGTGAAAGACAAAGGTGCTTCATTTTTTGCACAGAGGAAGTACAATTGATGTAGAAGAAGGTACCCGAAGTTTCACGTCGATAACTCGATTAGTTTTTTATAATCTATTTCGAAAGTTCGTCATGGGAGCTAACCCCCCCCCCCCCCCCCCAGCCAATTGGGGGTTAAATGGAATAGTTCACCTTTAACCCTATTTGTAACAGGGGGGGGGGGGGCGGATTCCGCCCCCCTCATGTTTTTCGCAGATATCTCCAGAACGGCTGGGAGCAGGCCCATAAAATTTTGGGACTTTTCATAGAATTGAACTCCGCATTTGGAGTCAAAATTTTGAGTTCTTAACTTGAACAGAGGCGGTTCCAGGGCACAGTTTTGGGTGGGTTCGGAGGCGACATTTGGCGAAAATACGGAAATGCGATCTTCACGGTTTCTTCCTAACTGCATCAAGTATGAAGGAGTTACATCGGCTTACCGTGATTGCAACAAGTGCAAATTAGATGATGTTAATGAAATATCATACAAAATTGCATGGCAGAGGCGGTTTCAGGGGCTTGAAAGGGGGGGGGGGTTCCAGGAAGTATTCAATGCTTGGCGGGAAGCCAATAGAGCAATGTAAGGGGCATTTATAGCTATCAAGATGTAAAAGATAGCTTCTGCTTCCATTATTTGCATAATTTATTACATATAGAGTTTCAGGGGCGTGTTCAGGAACATGAGAAGGGGGGTGACTGGCATGGTGATGACGATATGCCAGCGATAACGGCGCAATATACGTTTAGCTTATAATGATATATGCACATATGAGACCAGAAAGGGAATAAAGTCATTTTTTTTGCAGAGGCGCGCTCAGGAATGGAAGAAAGGGGGTCATATTATTGCAAGGAAACTAAGAGGCATGGGCGTACAATAACATAACATACTGCAGTTTTCGGATGAAACACGCACCACAGGCTACTCTACGAACGATTATAAGATAATAGGCGAGTCCAGGTAGGGTAAAAAGGGGGGGTAAGCAATGTTAATTGAAGTTGTAAGTGAAATTGTCACTGTTGACTAGTTAGTATCATAATAGCGGATAATACACTTATCAAAAGGTCTTGCGCCGCCCTAGTTTGGATCCTGGATACGCCTATGATGAAGTACAACATGCAAAAAGGAACTATCTATGATCAGTAACATATTTATAGTGCTGGGTAGCAACTTGTCTGCGGTTAATATTTTTCCCAATTTTACCCCCCTTTTTCACTAACCTGGTACCGCCTATGGCAAAAAACATGATTTATAACTGTTTTTTCTAATGTCTCAATCACATACCATTTCATTTATCAAAAAAACAACATAAAAAAATGGTTTTATTACGCATTTACCAACATAAAAAATGGTTTTATTACGCATTTACTTCACCCCCATATTGAGTGACCTGCACACGCCTATGATTTTTGAATTTTCAAACGTCACCGTCATATATCAGTTTCCGATTCAATCTCTATCGATTCCTATTAGTTGTGTTAAAATCGGTCGATAAACATGAAAGCTATGTTGAATCAAAAATACCACTAAAATTTTTCGTTTTTGCCCCCTGTTACCCCCCTATCTAATGTGTTATTATTATTATTTATAAATGTAGATCGTGTTGAGAGGAACCAAACACCGTTTCATTTTTGAAAATCGGACGGGTAGATCTCGAGATCTCCGGGGGGGCGGAATCAGCCCCCCCCCCCCCTGTTACAAATAGGGGTAGCCAGGAGCCTGTTACAAATAGGGTTAACATGTGGTTTTGGTCTGAGATAGCAGATTTGTAGAGCAGATCTAAAAATGAGTTGTGGGGAAAGAATTACCTCTCTACGTTAAGTAATTTCGACACAGGACTAGTGGGCCCGGTTTCATGTCTGCTGTTCCGGGCCACGATCGGGACATGAACGCTCACCGCCGGAGGCAGGTACACTCCCTGGCGCGTAGTCTCTAATCACGACGTTAATATCCGCTCAGCCAACCGGGCGGCGCGGCGGCCCCTTGTCAGAGACTGTACTAGGCGTCAGGCGGAGCTAGAACGCCAGCTGCCGTTGTACGATTTCTCGTGAAATGCAAAAAGAAACTTACTTCTTTCTCCACATATATCCATCAGTTGTCCAAACGAAAGTCATATTTGTAGTTTTGAGCTCAAGATGCACCGTATGGTTGAATTTCAAGACAACTTCAAGGTGACTTATTCCCTTTAATATTGGCGTGTCTCAAGTCTGACCATATCTCCACTTGGATATATGTATGATCGGCTGTTCATGTGCCATGAACAGCCGATCATACATTATTTTATCCTGGGCAAGCTGTCTTCTGTAATGACCATGGCCAGCTTCATCTTGCACATTTGTCTGCTCTTGCCCCATTATTGTCCAGCTTACCTGACATTTCCGCTGACAGCTTACCTGAGATTTCCGCTGACAGATTACCTGACATTTCCGCTGACAGCTTGATATTTCCGCTGACAGCTTACCTGACATTTCCGCTGACAGCTTACTGATATTTCCGCTGACAGTTTACCTGACATTTCCCTTTACACTCCTGCTCTGCACTGGCCAGGATTCGGACGCTGGGAGAGGGCGGTGTTCTGGAGAAGCTCTACCGTAACGTCCTCACGTCGAGCCGAATCTGCAGCACCAACACAACCGTGCAGGCCTCGCTGCTTCACACAGTCGGTGCCTTTGCCGTGCTGATTCTGGGCATCGGTGCAAGTCTGCTGGTGCTGACCGTCGAGTGGGCTGCTGTCCGCTGCGTTGCCGCCTTCAGGTCAGGTCAGGGGTCAGGTCAGGGGTCAGGTCAGGGTCAGGTCAGGGTCAGGTCAGTGTCAGGTCAGGGTCAGGTCAGGGTCAGGTCAGGGTCAGGTCAGGGATCAGGTCAGGGGTCAGGTCAGGGGTCAGGTCAGGGGTCAGGTCAGGGGTCAGGTCAGGGGTCAGGTCAGGGGTCAGGTCAGGGGTCAGGTCAGGGGTCAGGTCAGGGGTCAGGTCAGGGGTCAGGTCAGGGGTCAGGCCAGGGGTCAGGTCAGGGTCAGGTCAGGGTCAGGTCAGGGTCAGGTCAGGGTCAGGTCAGGGTCAGGTCAGGGTCAGGTCAGGGTCAGGTCAGGGTCAGGTCAGGGTCAGGTCAGGGTCAGGTCAGGGTCAGGTCAGGTCAGGTAAGGTCAGGGTCAGGTCAGGTCAGGTCAGGTCAGGGTCAGGTCAGGGTCAGGTCAGGGTCAGGTCAGGGTCAGGTCAGGGTCAGGTCAGGGTCAGGTGAGGGTCAGGTCAGGGTCAGGTCAGGGTCAGGTCAGGGTCAGGTCAGGGTCAGGTCAGGGTCAGGTCAGGGTCAGGTCAGGGTCAGGTCAGGGTCAGGTCAGGGTCAGGTCAGGTCAGGGGTCAGGTCAGGGGTCAGGCCAGGGTCAGGTCAGGGTCAGGGTCAGGTCAGGGTCAGGTCAGGGTCAGGTCAGGGTCAGGTCAGGGTCAGGTCAGGGTCAGGTCAGGGGTCAGGTCAGGGGTCAGGTCAGGGGTCAGGTCAGGGGTCAGGCCAGGGGTTAGGTCAGGGGTCAGGTCAGGGGTCAGGTCAGGGGTCAGGTCAGGGTTCAGGTCAGGGATCAGGTCAGGGGTCAGGTCAGGGGTCAGGTCAGGGGTCAGGTCAGGGGTCAGGTCAGGGGTCAGGTCAGGGGTCAGGTCAGGGGTCAGGTCAGGGGTCAGGTCAGGGGTCAAGTCAGGGGTCAGGTCAGGGGGAAGGTCAGGGGGAAGGTCAGGGAGAAGGTCAGGGGTCAGTGTCAGAGATCAGGTCAGGTCAGGGCAGGGGTCATGCCAGGGTCAGGTCAGGGGTCAGGGCAGGGGTCAGGTCAGGGGTCAGGTCAGGGGTCAGGTCAGGGGTCAGGTCAGGGGTCAGGTCAGGGGTCAGATCAGGGGGCAGGTCAGAGATCAGGTCAGGTCAGGTCAGGGGTCAGGTCAGGGGTCAGGTCAGGGGTCAAGTCAGGGGTCAAGTCAGGGGTCAGGTCAGGGGTCAGGTCAGGGGTCAGGTCAGGGGTCAGGTCAGGGGTCAGGCCAGGGGTCAGGTCAGGGGTCAGGTCAGGGGTCAGGTCAGGGGCCAGGTCAGTGGTCAGGTCAGGGGTCAGGTCAGGGGTCAGGTCAGGGGTCAGGTCAGGGGTCAGGTCAGGGGTCAGGTCAGGGGCCAGGTCAGGGGTCAGGTCAGGGGTCAGGTCAGGGGCCAGGTCAGGGGTCAGGTCAGGGTCAGGTCAGGGTCAGGGGCGTAAAGCGATGACACAGTGTGACCCTTAAAGACATAAAGACATACAAGAGAAGTGCAACAAAGAGCCTCTTGGGCCCATTGGGTAATATCATAAACAATTCCATGCATAAATCCCAAGGCTACTCCCACCACTTCAGTTTGAATCCCTTGGTATGAAAATAGCTGAGCAGTACGCCACTTTTGCGGTATCTCAGACGAAGTGGCCCATGTTGCAGATTTCGACGCGCCAGCCAGGTGGCTGTAGAACAGCTGCGAGCTCTCCCCCGTCAGCTGTCAAACAACACACCGAACACGTGGTCTGCGACGAACGCGACGCACACGGACGCCGAGGCGAGAACGGCGTCGCTGGCTCCTAACGTGGCGCGCGCCGGTCTTCCGCCGCTGCGGCAAACTACGAGGCACGGGCGCACAGCGGGACTCGAACTGTGATAGGGTTTGTTTGTGTTGTGATAGTCGAGCTGCGATGAAATTTGTGTACAGTGAAAGGAATTATACGGGTTTTCCCCAGAATAATTGAGTTACACAGTAAAACGTACTTATAAAGGCGGTAGAAGTCCCAAGGTAGACACATTTCTCTGGAAATTTCCTCTTCTGCAGGTAAGGACATTTTAAAGTGCGCACTGCGCAGTGATGCCACCGCGTACTTTCTGCAGGACCGGCTGAGGCAGACCCTTCTCTTGTATGCTAATCAAAACACCTCACTTATGGCATATTTCCGGTAAAATGAGCAATATTTGAAGAAACAAATTACTTGTTTTGTTCCAACGACAGTAGCAGTTACCTAGATTTTCCCATAAAATTCAATATTTGTCATGAATTTGCTTGCCGATACGCCACCACCAAATTCTCAACGCTGAAGACCAGAGATAAGACAACCACAAAACCTGAACGAACAGTGTGTAGTAATAAAGAGTCCCGTAAGTTCTGAATTGCATAATCATTGTGTGCTCCAGTGTAGGACTTGCAAATAATTCAAAACTCTAAAATTGATTGCTGCAGATTCTAAGATAAAAGTGGTGGACAAGTAATGCCGATCAAGTACTCATTATCTGATACAAGTCTCGAAAAACACCCAAAGTTTTAACGCTGATAATTGCTGAAATAATAGACTAAATGAGCATTGAGGTCCCCTTTATGTCTTAACCCGCGCGGCGCTGGGGGGTAAATTTTACCCCCCCCTCCCGGATTTTCTCCATAACTTAAAAACTATGAAAGATATCAAAATGAAACTTTTGGTACCGTATGGTACATCAATTCTACATCTTGTGTTACAATTTTTTTGAAATTCGTGAAAATTTTGAGGAGAAAATGACGTTTTAGTGACGTCATGTCATGTCATTTTTAGTGGAAAAACGTTAAATGTTTGAAAAATCGTAGAAAATAGCGTGTTGTTGCAAATCGCAAATAAAAGGCGTCAAAAGAAAGCAAATAACATTGTCTTTGACATGGCTATCTCAGAGTTGCAAAATTTTGGGTTTTAGACCCCAAAAATGCTAAAAACTGATTTTTTGGGAAGAATTTCCACAAAAGTTTTTTGTTTAAAGATTTGAAAAAAACCGGAAGATATATTAGAGAACCGAGTATGAACGATGTTCAAACCAAATTTTAAAGCAATTTCTTTATTTTTGACTGACTTATGGCTCTCTAAGAATAAGTAACTCATGACGTCATTTTTTTAATTGCGTTTTTTGGCTTTTACTGACCAGATACAGACAAATAAATGCCACCACTGTATTTAGAAGACAAAACTAGTCTAGAAACATGCAATGTTTATTTAGACTAATCAGTTTCAAATTTTGACCTTATTGTGACCTGACCTTGACCTGAGGGCGATTATATGGTGTCAAGCTGTGAAAATGGCTGCTTCTATCGAATTATACGTGTAAAATAACCCATACAACATGTGTCGCATGGCTTTCGTAGACCTGTGACCTTTTGTGACCTGACCTTGACCTTGACCTTTGCTTAAAATTTCACTTTTACTTATGCGGGAGATGCATTATACATTTGGGAGCACTTTGTGAGATAATAGTTGCAATACAAGGCTTTGGATGGAAAGTATAGCCCAAAAACCCAAATACTTACATTTTGACACTTGACCTGACCGTGACCTGACATGTGACCTTATGTTAATATTTTCGGGCATGCGTTAGATTCTTCTCACTGAGAGCTTTCGATCCCCGCCTTGCGCATCTCGCTGCGGTTATTGGTTCGGAAGATACGAGGGGGGTAAAATTTACCCCCCAGCGCCGCACGTTCGGATGGAGACCCCAGCGCCGCGCGGGTTAAGGGTGTTTAAAGCCCATACAACTGCAAGAGAGTGCATTTCCTTTCAGGACGGAACATGTATACAAACTTTAAAGCGGCAGCAAACTGCGCATTCGGCGCCCGGTATTACTGCGAAATTCCGCCTCGGAAAATCGCGGCGACACCGCGGAATGTCGTTCTTGATCCGACGGATTCGGCGCTATCAGCTCGCGAAATTCCGCCCCGCCGACCTACAGACTGTCGCAACCTGTCCCTACAGCCTGTTATTACTCGCAAAGCTTGATATTCATTTTTCGAAGCAGATGTATGCTTAGAACCACGACACTTTTAAAAAATTGATTTTACAGCGGCAAGAATATGCTGTGCAAAATGTGTACCTCTATCTTGCATAGATTCGCCACTATTAAAGAGACCTTTGTATTTTGTTAGCAACAATTTATTTGGATACCGTTATGGTATTAAAATGATGTGATCTAAATTTAAGAATTAAATACAATGAATTACTTATTCAATGTTGGAAGTTTGGGAAAATTAATGATCAGTATTTTCCCTCCACTATTGGAAAGCGCAACATCTGGCGCTTTTGCATCAATCTGTTCAACGTTGTTGAATGGGCACTTATAAACAAATCACCGACGCTAAATAGCTCGGCCCTCACCGCCACTGCTAAACTGACGATTTCAATGCACTTTTTCAAATGATTGTTTATTGTCTATAAACGTTTGGCACATATTCGCAAACGATAGAGTGCAGGGAACATATTGCATACCTTCACGATAAATAACAATGCGTAGGGAGGCTAATTTACTGAATTCGTTACCGAGTACTTGCTGATTATAAGCGTGGAACGCTTATCAACTATGACTTGAAATATCTATCGGTAGGAATTGTTATATGCAAAATGTAATGAATTAACAATATATTTTGGTCTCGTCTATCGATTTCAGGTGCTAACTCCATTTTTGTGGAAACAGGTGATTATCTCCTTTTAAAGGGAAGTGTCGACCTTGGTAGATTCGAGCGAATGCTTATAAAATGACTGAACAGAGTACGCAGATAATGATTCTACTATTAATTTGTCATAAAACCCGGGAACTGTGGAGATATTCATGAAATACAATATTATACAACATGACGTCATTTTTAGATGTACGTCACAAAGCGTCACACCTCCCGATTTTATGGCGAATCGAATTAGGTAAACAGTGCCGCTGTATGTGCGCCGCCGATTTTATAATGCACACCGTAAGACACAACAGGTATGCCATCTGGTAGCACTTTCTTCTGTAACGTCACATGGATTCGATTTGTTTTGTCTGTGTCAACGAACGGAAAAACGGGTATTTTCCTCAACTCTTTCCTGAAGAACAAATTCACTTTCGAAATAGGAACCAGAGACACTTTTTGGAAGTTTTAAACATGAAGGAAGCAGATCGATCCGGCCATTTCTAACGCTACGTGACGTCACGGCTGCCCGTGATGGGCCATCCGTCATTACCGGAAAACGCCTTCCGCTCCGCTGCATTTGTTTGGTGAGTTGATTTGCACTGAATATTTATTTGTTTGTTCTCGACAAGATTATCCCATTGCTGAGTCAGGGTAAGTGATCTTTGTTGCATGTTATGTTATTTGGTATGCATACTAAACATATATATGTAAGCTTCATTTGTGACCTGCTGAGTAGTGTATACAAAGGTAGTGTAGTCCTACTAGTGACATATGATCACACATATTTTGCATGCGATTTTTCAAAAGCAGACTTGACATGCTTCAGAATCAGGCATGATATCCCGGAACTGACTGGTGTCTCACCAGAACGCCATTGACTGGGGGAGGGGGGGGGGCGTTAAACTCCCCCTGATTATCTTCCGAACTAATTATTGCAGCGAGACGCACAAGGCGTCAATCGAAAGCGCTCAATGCGACGAATCTACAGCATGCTCACAAATGTCAAAGTGAGGCCAAATGTCAGGTCACGGTCAGGTAAAATGTCAAAATCGGCGTATTTGAGTTTATGGGCCATACTTTCCATCCAAAGCTTTCGATTGCGACCAGTTTCACCCAAAGTGCTGCCAAAGGTATGATACATATCTCGCATTAGCTATAGTGAGAGTGTTGGCCAAGGTCAAGGTCAGGTCACCAAAGGTCACTATTCTCAAAATATCTACGAAAGTCATGCAACACATGTTTTATGAGTTATTTTCCACATATAATTCGATAGTGATAGTAATTCTACCACCTGACTTCATTTACGTGAAGTAAATGCTAATTTCAGGTCAAGTTCTATTCTATTAATTTCAGGTTCTATTAATTTCAGGTCAAGGTCAAGTCAAGTCAAGTCAAGTCTAAATTCTGACGGCCAACAGGAATTGCGCGATCGGGTGGTGAGGTCAGGACCGGCGCAACAAGCTCTGCTTAGTGTGGGTCCTGTACTCGGAAATCCATCCATACAAAACATTCGGACTAATTTATTCAAATAAAAAAATAAAAATCCGGTCACCGAAGGTCAACATTTTAAATTATTAAATCTAAACAAAAAACGCATGTTGCTAGGCCAGTTTTGTCTCAGAAATACAGTGGTGGCGTTTATTTCTCTGTATCTAGTCAATACAAGCCAAAAAACGCAATTTCAAAATATGACGTCATGAGTTAACCATACGTTGTCATAAGTCAGTCAAAAATGGACATATCAATTTGAAATTTGGTATGGTAGTTGCCTAGGTATGGTCCTCTGCCATATATTCCGGTTTTGGAATATTTTAGAAAGTTTTGATTTTGTGATATTTCCCCCTCCCAAAAAAAGTTTTTAAAAAGTTTTTGGTGGCCCAAAACTAAACTTTTCCGATATCTGAGATGGCCAGTTGGTAGCCGTTGCAATTTGCTATCTTTTGGCGTTTTTCGATTGCATTTTGCTTCAAATGTGGCATTTGTACGGCCTGGCAAAGTTTAGCTGATTTTGGTGTACAACTCGTGTGTATTTACGTCACTAAATTCGCTATAACTCGAAAAAAATCGGCGAAATTTCTTCATTTTGGCACACAAAACGTCAAAATGATCTATAAAAAGGTACCGAAAGGCTCACGTTGATAGCTATATTAGTTTTTCAGCTATTGTGAAAACTCATCAGGAGGGACGGGTGTGGGTGGGGGGGGGGGGGGGGGGGGATAAACGCCCCCCCCCCAGTCAATGGCGAGATATGATACTGACAATTTGTGGTCATTGTTACCTTTACGCAGCCAGGCTCAGCTGAGGTGCTGGAGGAAGAGCGCGGTGCCGAGCCAGGCTTGGCAGAGGGACAGCATACTCGGGATCGGATTCTCCTTTGCTATGCTCATTGCTCATGCCGTAGAACAGTGTGAATGAATTTGGTACCACAGTGTTATTAGATCAATGTTTAAACTGTGATTTAGCTCAGTTTTCTGCTTTTGGGATTGTTCAGTTGCTAAAAACCGTTGACGCTTTTGCATTGTCGAAGTGTACGCTGCCTCACTCTCCAGCGCTCGCCAGGTCAACACACGAGCTTATTCTGCTGTATATATATAGCTGTTCAACACTACCAGTTCATAAATCGAGTAAATGAGCGAACGCTTATAGCACAATAATGCGGCCTGTATAGTTGTCATTGTGATGCGCCATCGAGATTCGGCCGTACGAGACGAGATTAATCTGAGGTAGGTCAGCCGCCAGCCTGGCCGGAGAGAAGCGGGTGATGGTTGTCTGGACCAGAATTCGCCACGGGCCGGGCTGGCCCTATGGGCCATGTGCCGGGCCTGGGCAGGGCCTATTTTAACATGTTAACTGGGGGGGATGCCCACGCAGTGAGCTGTTTTGCCCCCCGCCCCCAGTCAAGAAATGTTGTCCACCCCAATTTCAGTAATTCCATGTCATTTTTCGCTTGATAGGTATTCAATTAAAATAAAATATGCTTAACTGGTGATATATGTATACAAATCCAATGCACAGGTCATGATATTCCTAAGTTTTAGTATTTCCCAGCCAAAATAAGTATCTTAAAATGTTCCGGAATATCTTGAATTTCAATATCCTTTGAACTTTGCTCATTAGCGGCAGAGTAGGGGAGATCGGGGGTTGTTGGATCAGGAACGTCGCCACACAATTTGGAGTGGGCGGAGGTCAACTGCTGAGCCGATTGTGCTCAAATTTGGTGTGTGGTTAATGGTTAGGGATCTCTCAGCCGCCACTTTCCCACAAATCAGAGGTGGGGTGCTTCTGCACGTGCGCACGTGTGCACCACGTATTTGTATCTCATAAACTACTTCCCTGATCGAGTTGAAATTCACCATACATTTCCTTTGCGTTCTCTCGTTCGTCGACAACTACGGCGCCTTACTGGTTCGGTAAAACAGTTATGGAAGAACAATGACGAATGACCTCAGGGTGAATAGATTTTATCTCGTGGAGGTCACAGGATAAAAATACCACATGGATCTTTGCATTGGCGGATCCAGAACGGGTGGTTTGCGAGGGGGGAATTCCGAAAAGTCCCACACAATTCCGAAAACGCATCGGATTTGGCTTGCTTATGCATTGATAGCTGATTTAAAGCTAACTTTCCTTAGTAAAAGTTGCTTAGATTGTCTTCTATATCAGGCAATGTGTCAATCTTGCGCCGATTTCAGGTGGTTTGGGGAGGGGGCAATTGCCCATTTTGCCCAACCGTAGATCTGCCATTGGATCTTTGTATTTTGCAAAAGATGCGGGACTCTGGTGAAAATTGGGCAAATTTAGCCATTTCCTGTGGATTTATCTGCATTTTCATGTTTCCCCAATGACTTGATCTTGGGAGGTCACAAAATAGACTTCACCTTAGGTCTCCGATATGCACTGGCGGATGCACTGGCCTCTCTCTGTGGAGGGGGGGGGGCATTTTTTGTGACAAAAAGTAATCCCATTTATTTTTTTCCCGTGGATTTGGGCCGGCCACCTTATTTTGGTATTCGAGCTTAAGGAATTCACTTCACATTCACCTTTTTTTATCCCCCAAAAAATAATATATATTTTTGGGGGTTAAAAACACAAAATGTCAAAAATCCGACACAAACGATTTTGAAGAAAATGTAATTTCCTTTCTTTTGACGTTCTTGTTTTCTAATTTTCTTCAAAACTCTATTTTCTACGATTGTTCAAACAATTATCGTTTTTCAACCAAAAAATGGCATGACCTGACGTCATTAAAACGTCATTATCTCCCAAAATACTTCATCAATTTCATTGGAATTTGGTGCAAAGACGAAAAAGTGATGCAGCATAAGGTACTGGAAGCTTTGCCGTTGATATCTATGATAGTTGTCAAGTTATTGAGAAAATCCGGGAGGGAGGCCGATTCTGACCCCCCCCCCCCCCTCTTGCGGGGCGCGGGTAAAGTGGCACCAGGGCTGCTTGAATTGCATCAGGTGCTCTGTTTTGTCTATCATTGAAAGAAAAGGGTACACACAAGCTTCCAATTCAATCACCCGAGAGAAGAAAAAAACACTTCCGTTTTCATGAAGTTTTCTCCTAAGATCATTGTTTTTCACGTTCAGTGTAGGGAACGCGCGGGGTATACTTGTATTAACCCGGCAGTCACTGGGGTATATTCTGTAACACGACTCACTGGGGGGGGGGGGGGGGGGGTAGGGTAGCCCCTCTGGTATCTTCAGAACCAATGATCGCAGCGGGACGCGCAAGGCGGCATTCGAAAGCGCTCAATGAGATAAACTTAACGCAACTTAAACATTTCAAATTAAGGTCACATGTCAGGTCACGGTCAAGTCAAACGTCAAAATCGAGGTATTTGAGTTTATGGACAATACTTGCCATCCATGGCCTTCGTTTGCGCCTATAATCACTCAAAGTGCTGTCAAAGGTATGATACATATCCCACATGAGCTAAGTGAGACTGTTGGAAAAGATCAAGGTCAAGGTCAGGTCACAAAAGGTCACTACACACAAAATATCTACGAAAGTCACACAGCACATGTTTCATGGATGCTTTTACGCGTAGAATTTGATAGTGGTATTAATTTTACCACATGACTTCATTTACGTGAAGTTAGTGTCAAGTTCAGGTCAAGTTCAGGTCACTGAAGGTCAAAATTTGAAATTGATAAATCGAAATGAAAAAAGCATGTTTATGTATCAGTTGTATCTAAAACAAACAGTGCTGGCATTTATTTGTCTGTATCCGGTCAAAAAAAGCAAAAAAACGCATTAAAAAATATGACGTCATGATTTACCCATACTTTATATGCCATGACAGTAAAAAAAGATGATATAATTTTGAAATTTGGTATGGTAGTTTGCCCATATGTCTTTATCTGACATATATTCGGGTTTTTCAATAATTTGAAAAATTTGATTTTGTGAGATTTTTTTATCTCGAAAAAACGTTGTTTTTTATTTTTGGGGTAAAAAACAAAAAAAATGAAATTTCGAGATAGCTGGTTTGTAGCCCTTGTAATTTTCTACCTTTTAGCGCTTTTCGATGGCATTTTACTTCAAATGCGGCTTTTGTACGGCCTGGCAAAGTATAGCCGATTTTGGAGTCAAAATCGTGTTTAGTGATGTCACTAAATTCCCTATATCTCGAAAAATTTCTGACAATTTTTTCTCATTTTTTCTCAAAAGGTGTAAAAAATGATGCCCGGAAAGTACTGAAAGTTTGCGTCGATATCTGCATTAGTTATTGAGATATTCTTAATATTCCTAAGGGGGGGGGCACAAAAAAAATCCCAGTGACTCGCGGGTGCCCCCTGGATCCACCAGTGCCCCTCCCAGATTCCTGTTGGGGAGGGAATTTGCCCTTGATGCTCCCTGGATCTACCAGTGCCAGCAATTACCGCCAAGAAGAGTCTCTGCCAGACACTTAATGGAATTAATTTTCGCAATTTTCCAAATTTGTATAAGCAATTGCGAAGTTGTGTCATGCCGCGAAGCGGCGCGAAATTTTCCGGCTTTTGACTGTGGATAGCTGATTTTGACTGCGGCACAGACAACTTTTACGATTTTACGATAAATTGGGAACGCGCGGGGGAGGGGGGGGGGGGGTGGGGGGGGGGGGCATACTTGTATGGAATGCCCCTACACACATATTCCTGTGGGGGCATTTTCCCCTGATGCCCCCTCCCTCCTGGATCCGCCAGTGCCGATATAAAAGTCATCCGAAATAGCAGAATTGTAGGTGTTTATGAACTGATTAAATCCTGTGAGTATCTAACTGATCGGTCAAACAATCTGGCTGCGGCACGACCTTACATTTTTGGAGGTGGGATCACTAGACTTGACTTAGTGACGTGACCTGAGGAGACCCGAGGTAAACAAATAACAGGATTTGGGCAATTGATAGGCAAGCGGTTGTACCAAAAATGGCGGCGCGAAATGGCGTAGTTCTCCGCTGTTTCCAAAAAAGCTAAGGGAGCGGGTATTCGCCCCACTGGCGGATCCAGGGGCGGACATCAGGGATAAATTCCCCCCCCCCCAGAAATCTGGGGGGTGCAATACAAGTATGCCCCCATTCCCTGCGAGTTTCCTGCACCGAACGTGAAAAACAATGAGCTTAGGAGAAAACTCATGAAAATGGAAGTTTTTACTTCTCCCAAGTGATTGAATTTGAAGTTTGTATGTATCCCTTGCTTTCAATGATAGAAAAACAGTGCACCTGATGCAATTCAAGCAGCCTCGGTGACACGCGCCCCGCTGGAGGGGGGTGGGGGCATAATCTGCCCCCTCCCAGATTTTATCAATACCTTTAAAGCTGTGTAGGTATCAACGTGAAAATTTCCATACCCGATACTGCATCAGCATCAATTTGACGTCTTCTCACGAAATTTCAATGAAATTAATGTAGTATTTTGGGAGATAATACCGTTTTAATGACGTACCGTTTTAATGACGTAATGTCATGCCATTTTGGTGGAAAAACATAAAGAGTTTGAAAGTAAATTACAAATAAGAAACGGCAAAAGAAAGGAAATGCCTTTCTCTTCCAAATGGCAATCTCGAATTTGATGGGGAGGGAGGGTTCACCTAAATAACTTTTTCGGATAAACGTCCACAAAATCATTTTTTAGTGATTCGAAAAGTGAATTTCTTAACCAGCGAGTCACGGTTTTTTTTAGCCCCCCCCCCCTAAGGAGTATTAGGAATATTTCAACAACTAATGCAGATATCGACGCCAAACATTCAGTACCTCTCCGGGCATCATTGTTACACCTTTTGTGCAAAAATGAAGCAATTTTGTCATATTTTTTTTTCTCGGATATTGTGAATTTAGTGACTTTAGTGAATTTAGTGACTAAACACGATTTTGACACCAAAGTCAGCAAAACTTTGCCAGGCCGTACAAATGCCACATTTGAAGCAAAGGCAATCGAAATCCGCTAAAGGTTAGAAAATTGCAAGGGCTAAAACTAGCGTTCTCGAAATTTCGTAAATTTGTTTTTTTATCC